>JAXCGZ010000173.1:0-95000 GCA_037179515.1 Halocaridina rubra
TCCCTGCGTGTCGTAATAGACGACTAAAAGTGGACGGGTTGAGGGGACTGGGAATCCCCCCTTTGTATTAACCTCCTGCGAGACGTCAAAGAAGAAGGGGAGAATAACTTCTCCCCAAACTCTAGTTTTGGAGTGATTACCTAATTGTGTTTACGGGAAAGAGCCCAAAGCTCGTATCTTCCCGTCTCCTGATCGGTTCCATTTTAGACTTAGTGATACTTATCATACCTGTCCTTAAAACTATGGATTGAGATAGCATTAACTACCTCCTCGCTTAGCCAATTCCAATTATCAACTACTCTTACACTGAAAAAGTATTTCCTTACATCCTGCAAAGAAGTTTTCTTACGAAGCTTCAAACTATGACCTCTAGTTCTAGAGCCAGCCATATCGAAATATCGATCCCTATCCACTCTATCATAACCATGAAGGAATTTAAAGACTGTCACCATATCCCCCCTTACTCTTCTAGCTTCGAGTGATGGTAAGTCTAATTCCCTCAGCCTCTCATCATAACTGAGATTGCGTATTTCTGGCACCAGTTTCGTGGCATGTCTTTGAACTTTTTCAAGCTTAGCTATGTGCTTTTTCAAGTGCGGATTCCAAAAGGGGGCTGCATATTCGAGTTTTGGCCTCACATAGGTTACATAAATATTTCTGAACATTTCCTTGTCCATGTGCCTGAAGGCTACCCTTACATTTGATAAGAATGCATATGCTGCCCTTACTATGCTATTTATATGTATTTCTGGAGACAAATCTGCGTGTCTAAATGTGCGTGGTTGTAGTATGATAGAGAGCAAAAGATGTGAGATTGGATATATTTTTGGTAGGAGGAGGATGGATGTATTGGCATTGTGTGAGACGAAGATGATAGTGATATGTTTGGGACGAGGTTTGTTGGAGGTGGCATGAGGAGGGGCAGCGAGTGGTGGAATGAAGGGGTGAAAATGAAGGTGTAAGAGAAAAAGAGGGCTTTTGAGGAATGGTTGCAGTGTAACAGTAGGGAGAAGTATGAAATATATAGAGAGAGAAATGTGGAAACCAAGCGGAAGGTAGAGGAAGAGAAGAGGTTGGCAAATGTTAGGTGGGGACAAGATTTTAGTAGGTCATATGAGGAGAATATAAAGAAGTTTTGGAAAGAAGTGAAGAGAGTAAGGAAGGGTGGATCGAGGATGGAAGAGACAGTGAAAGATGTGAATGGACAGATGTTAAGAGGGAATGATGCAAGGCAAAGATGGGTAGAATATTTTGAGTGCTTGCTGAATATAGAGCAAGATAGAGAGGCAGCTATAGTGGCAGTGGGGGGTGTTCAAGTGCCAGTAATGGGAGATGAAAATGAGTAGAGTTTATAAGAGAGGAGGTGAAAAGGGCATTGTATGAAGCGAAAGCAGGTAACGCATTGGGAATGGATGGTGTGAGAGCGGAGATGTTGAAAGAACATGCTTTATGCTGTCAGTGGTTCCAGTGAAATGGGTGATTGCTTGTATAGTGCCCCTATACAAAGGTAAGGGAGATGTGTATGAATGCAGTAATTTTAGGGGTATAAGTTTGTTGAGTGTGGTTGGAAAAGTGTATGGTAGGATACTGATTAATAGGATTAGGGATAAGACAGAAAATGTGATCGCGGAAGTGCAGAGAGGTTTTAGGAGAGGTAGAGGTTGTATAGATCAGATTTTTATAGTCAGGCAGTTGTGTGATATATTTCGCAAAGGATAAGGTTGTGTATTTTGCATTTTTTGATCTGGAGAAAGCATATGATAGAGTTGATAGCGAGGCAGTGTGGAATGTTTTGAGGTTATATGGAAATGATGGTAAACTGTTGCATGCAGTGAAGAGTTTGTATGAGGGCAGTAGAGCTTGTGTTAGGGTAGGGAATGAAGTGAGTGAGTGGTTTCCAGTGAGGGTGGGACTTAGACAGGGATGTGTGATGTCACCATGGCTGTTCAATTTGTATATTGATGGAGTCGTAAGAGAGGTGAATGAGCTAGTGCGTGGTCGAGGATTGAGAATGGTAGATGGGGATGATAACGATTGGGAGCTGAATCAGTTGCTGTTTGCAGATGATACTGTGGTGGTGGCAGATTCAGAGAAGAAGCTGTGTCAGTTAGTGTCCGAATTTGGAATGGTGTGTGAGAGAAGGAAGTTGCGAGTGAATGTGGGAAAGAGTAAGGTTATGAGGTATACAAGAAATGAGGATGTTGCTGGATTGAATGTTATGTTGAATGGAGAGACACTTGAGGAAGTTGATCATTTTAAGTATTTAGTCTCGGTTATAGCTGCAAATGGTGGAGTGGAAGCAGATGTGTGTCACAGAGTGAATGAAGGATGTAAAGTGTTGGGTGTGTTGAAAGGAGTGATGAAGAATAGAGGGTTGGAAATGAATGTTAAGAAAGTTTTGTATGAGAAAGTTGTTGTGCCAACTGTGATGTATGGATCAGAGTTATGGGGTATGAAAGTAAGTGAGAAACAGAAACTAAATGTGTTTGAGATGAAATGCCTGAGGAGTATGATTGGTGTATATCGGTTGGATAGGGTTAGGAATGAAGTGGTGAGAGCAAGAACGGGTGTGAGGAGAGAATTTGCAGCCAGAGTAGATATGAATGTTTTTAGATGGTTTGGCCATGTGGAAAGGATGGAAGATGAAAGACTGCTGAAAAAGGTGATGAATGCGAGAATTGATGGCAGAAATGCTATAGGAAGGCCTAGGTTTGGATGGATGGATGGAGTAAGGAGAGCCCTGAATGATAGGAGGATGGATGTTAGGGAAGCAAGTAATCGTGCTAGGAATAGGAATGAGTGGCGAGCGATTGTGACACAGCTCTGACGGGCATCTGCTGTTACCACGGGGCTGCATCTTACAGAGGTAGCCCTGTTTAATGTCACTGTTTCCATTTGAGGGTGGACACTTGTATTGAAGCTGGGGAATTAAGGCTGGATGCCCTCTCCTAACCCCCTAATGAGCTCAAGCGTGGCTCCACCATCTTGCTAGTCGAGCATTCTACCAGTTACGTCATGCAGTCCCCATAGGTACTCTAGAATCCAAGTAGATATTAGGAGCCAGAAATCACATAATAAGGTTGAAAGCATCTTCTAGGTGGCTGTTTTGGGTGGGATGAGGATCAAGGATGAGGTTGGTTAAATAGCCTTTTAAAATTAATTGTTGTTTGTCGTTTTATGCATCAATATTATTCCCCATTTGAATGGGGGTGGACACAGACAAGTTGCAGCTTGGGGTAATAAGATTGGATGCCCTTCCTAACGGTGGGCTAATCACTTCTAGAGTCGAAACCCATGTAAAGCTAATTGACCCTGTATATTATTAGGTTAGGTAACTTACTTTGTAAATATGAATAACCCTACAGCACCCTGAGGTCACTCATCATTACTGTGGTTGAGAGATCTAACCACTGTTGGCCCATGGTCTTCAAATCGAATAATAATGCCTAAATATATGTTGATCATTTATGTTTAAAATATATCATTATTGAGATCAGAAAATATATTTATTTTCTCAAAAGCTCTTCTCGGGCTTCCGTTTGCTAAGCATTCGTCAGAATATAATCAGAATTAAGTGTCAATAATAGCATTTCTCATTGTAAGAATGAAATATTTTAAATTCCAATTATTTTCAAACATTACTAGTTAACGAGTAGTGCAGAGGTTAGAATGCTCAAGTCGGGAAATGATAAACCCATGTTCGAGCCCACCGTGGGGTGTTAGGAAGGCATCCAACCTTAATCCCCCCAGCTCCAACATGTATGTGTCCACACCCACCCGAAGTGGGATTGATTATGACTCTCAGATGGTGCAATTTTATATATTTCACTATACTCCTGTGTCTACATTTATCTAATACAATTTATAATTTTCAGGTGAAACATGTGAAGGAGCTCAAGTAGATGCTGTTGGTTTTACATCTGAAGATGCCACTTTGGTTACTAAGATTGCCTATATTGCCGATTTCACTTTGACGTGTTCCAACGGCGCAAAGGTAGTGTGACCTATGACCAAGCAGTTTTAAAGTGATCAATATAAATTTATCCCCTTTTTGCAGGGTCTCTTTTTGTGGTACTGTATATTGCAGTGTCCCCTAATACATCAGAAAATTGCAACCATAATATAGCATAAACTTATAATATCAATTTATCACAGTCCTATGATGGCTTTGTAGTATGTTGAGGACTTCGAATTGAATATACTTAATATTCATTGTATGCTGTATACTGAAATACATGTAATATTAAGATATAACAATATGGGTACGAGGATACCTTTATCACTTTTGAGTGTTAATGTAGATCCATAGGTAGCAAAAAGTTTATCTTCAGCTTTTGGAGAGATATGTACCAAGTTAAGTTAAAATTTCAAGTTTTACTTATAAAACTGTATTACCAAAGATAGCTTTTGCTTTTAGAAATATATCAGCAATGTTTATCTTCTTCTTTTAGAAAAAAAAATTACTTTTTAAAATATACTTACAAAGTTGTTACTTTTCAGGATGTGTCACTGTACGCAGAAACCTTCGATGGGATCGTAGGTGTTGCCCGTTCTGTTGATGGGGTCAAGTATCAGGTAAAATTTACAGCCCTTATACAATTTTAATATGTGTATTAAATTTCATAATGCTATGCTAATCCTGTGTATAAGCTCAGTGTTGGGAATTTGTAAATTATGACTGTTTACCTTATAGTCATTGTAATAAAAAAATTATTTCCCTGCTATTTTATAACTCCTAGTCGTTTTCAAATATAGGCTTTGTTAAATACTAAACGTCTCAAGTAAGTACTGTATATGGTATTGTCAAGCACTTTTCTAACTTTTTACCAATTAATGATATATTTTTCTTTTGGTAATATTGAATATGACATATATAGCTTAGTCTTGTATTGAGAGAGAAAATAATAATAGTTTGGCAGTAAAAGGAGATAGTGAGTTAAATTAACGGTTACCATACTCAAGATTGAGAAAACTTATGTAGGTATTTTGCATGTCTGCTGCTTTTGCCAAGTCTGAATTTTTACTCATCTAGTAACTATATTGAAATACTTGTGATTGCAAGTGGAGTAGGGCACTACAGTTCTGGAAGTGTGTTATTAAAAAATATCATATTATTGAGATAGAACTAGCATTGTATAATTTCCATATTTTCCTTGAATAGGTCAGTTGGGTGGAAGACGTGGCAACGGCCGGTGCTGGTGAACGTCCAATCAAACTCTATGATGAAGCCGGTTACGCTGCTTTGAGAAAGGTATCTGAAATTGTATTATTATAAGTCATATTTTAGTTACAGTATATTCAGTTAGCTCATTCATTGTTGGAAATTGCCTCTATAGAAGGAATATTTAGAGGCCACGATTCCCACTTCCCTTGCTCAACCCCATTTAGTCGACATTTACGGTATGCAGGGGAAATGGAGGAGGTATTCTTGCCCCCCTCAGGGAGAGTTCTTAGTGATTGTTCATTAGAAATCATTCCTTCTTTAGTCATTGTCAAGGACTTTGGTTTGTATCAGCGAGATCCAGTTAATTTTTCACTCACTACTGGTTACTAGACATGACCTAAAGCCCTGTCCATTTTATGACAGGCATTAGTGGTAGTGCAGCTTATTGCACAAAAAGTTTATATATTCAAGTATATGAAGGGGTTTATTTTTAGTCCCCTATTTTTCCCCCTCAAAGAGTCAAGGCTTTGCTTCTACTCAGCCACCCCCTTGTAATGGGAATTAAGGGTCTTGTGTATAGACATTTTCCTTTATATGAGTACCATATAAGTGAGCTATCCAGATTTTATCTGGCTGGACGTGTGTGGAGTTTAAATCTAATTTGCAGTACATGCACTGTTAAAACCCACATCTTTTAAATTTTTGTCTGTTAAAACCCACATTTTTAAAGTTTTTTAAATTAATACTGTTACACTCTGCAGTTTTTAGTTAGTCTGTATACCTTTCCTTATAAAAGTAGAGTATATTATTGTTTGTCTGTCTTATTTTTTTTCCATATAACTTTCTTGGTATAGTATTTACAAAGTTGTTTATGCAAATATTATCCCTGATGCGCACGGTGGTGCCAATGACGTGTATACATTTTTAGGGTCTTAAGTGCACTGTGACGCCATTAGCGTCCATTTGTACAAAAATATTATTTTTAAATAGTTACATTCATGCCAATTGTGTCATTTTTTGGTTGAGCATAAGTTTCCTCACTCTCCTGAATAAATTAAATAGTAACCCTCTCCACTGACGTGGCTTTGAGGGTGAGGCATGAAACAAAGGCTGTTTCCGTCTCCCTCACTCATCATTCAGACCGTACATCTCTTTATGCGCACGTTATTCCATGTCCATAAACGATCCTATGAATTATTGTTTCTCTTTTTTTATTGTTTCATGGAAAACTAAAACAAATAACGAAGTCATTGATATACTATGTATAATGACAAATGTAGGTTTGGGGGAGGAAAATAGTTGAGAAACAAGGTATCAGTGCGCAAAAAAATTGGCGGTCAGAGACAGGATTTCACAAATGAAGACGGAAAGGAAAACTTATTGAAACTTATGATGCTCGAGAGGGTTAAATTTGATCATGGTAATTCAAAAACAAAAATTATTAGACTCCATGTGTACTTATTATAATTAGTCGTGACATTTATTTTGACCTTTGCTTGCAAATAATTACTCGTGGCATTTATTTTGACCTTTGTTTGCAAATAATTACTTGATATTTATTTTGACCTTTGCTTGCAAATAATTACTCGTGACATTTATTTTGACCTTGGATTGCATATTCACTGTTTCCCATGTAAGATGCCAAGTTTTTATCTTCCTAAGATCTGAGGTTGAATTTATTCTTGCTCATGGTATATGGAAGGTTTTACAATTTGTCAAGACGAGTAACTGCAGGGTGCTCTAGCCTGATCCACATTTACAAGGCAAATCACATAACCTAATAATTTACAGGGTTATTTAAATTTACATTGAGTTTTTGGGTTTACTCATCCGTGCAAGATTCAAGTTTTGCATAATTGTACCAAAACGAAGTGACTGTAATATGGTATGTCTTTTTTAGGCTCAACGCGGAAACGAAGACACAGCCAGCGTTCAACCCATTGCTACAATCAATCTGTATCATCCTGTAAGTTATTTCTCGCACCTGCTAAGATGATAAGCTGGGATTGTTGGGTTTGGAGGGGGTTACCATGAATTGAAGTAGTGGAGGTAAAGAACTGTGGCAGCAGTTTATCCCCAATGAGCTAAGAGGAGTGATTTGGTGTACAGTATTACCGTCTTGTGAATGTGTGCTTTGACTCGGCCACTCCCATTGTATATATAATTTGTGGCTATAATATGCTTAAAATTTCCTAATATCTTTTTTCCCCCTCCAGGGTGCTTACAGAGGTCCATGGGTGCAATCCGAAACTATGGCGATCATTGCCGCGATCTTCATATATTATTATGCTCTATCACAAAAAAACAAGCTGATGGCGTAAGTATGTACGACGTTGGTAGACTTGAAAGTGCCAGCAAGCCATCTGGGTACAAGGGCAAGGTCGTTAGAGGTACAATTCACCTTTCTTCTGTGTCCAGAGATCAGCTCTCCATTTCTGCCTTCTACTGTTCTTATATTTTATTCCCTATGATATACATTACTTGTTCCCTTTATAATTATTTTTTATTTAACCAGTTTTCTTCTTGAAGACTCCTATGTTTAGATCCTCTTGGTTCATTTCTACATAGTTTTCCTCTTACAAGCTCCTCTATTTTGATATCACTCGTTCATTTAGACTTACATTAAGGTTCTCTAGAAGGTAATCGCATTTTGATCCTATTGGTTCGTTTGTTTTTAATTGGTTCCCTCTTGAAGGCTCATATTTTGATGCTATTAGTTCATTCTATTAACTTCTCTTAGAGGCCTTTTATGATACTGTTGGTTCATTATTAGATCCTTTTGTTGTATATTTCATTTTTCCTTTCAATTCTGCTTCTATCATACTGACATTTTTATTTCTCACTCTGGCTATACATTATTTTGATAACATACCCCATCAAGGTTCAAACAAGGTGCAGTTAGATCGTGATATAAGAATGCTGTACATGCTTTAGAACATGCCACCTTTGCCTTTGTATAAAGGTTTGTGCGGATGTGTAAATTTTACTGTTAAGATGTAAATGTTCTTTAATTTGTTATTTAGTGTAACTCCATATCACAACCATTCAAGTCACTTTATACCAAGACCTTTGTCTTTTTATAAAAATAAAAATTAGTACATATACATTTTGTATTGTGTATAATTGTATTTTTACCTTGAAATTACCTCGTCTCTTCTCATAGATAGGGAACATAGTATTGCAGTGTTTTGAGCACTTGACTCTGGAGGTGACATAACCGAGATAAAGCCCACTGCAGGGTGTTATGAAGGGCATCTAGCCTTAAGTCCAACCTGTGTCCACCCTCATTCGAATGGGGATCAGTAGTGACAAACAGCAAACCACCACCAATTTTTTCATAGCTAATCTCAAGCAAACAAGAAAAAGGGAGGGTGGTTGAGTCAAAGCAAAGCACCGACTATTCTCAATCCCTCGTTCCTTCACATTTTGTAGATTTAGGGCAATATAATTTTAGTTTGTGGAATTCATCTGCATATTTTCAAATAAGTGTAATCTATTCTTTGTTAAACTCTAATTTATCAGTCTAGAATGTATATAATCTTTTATATAATTTCATTCTCAACTATTTTCTAAATCTTTCTTAATGTAATTTTAAAACATTCTTTGATCATTTTCAATCTAATTCGTATTTATAAACTATATCATTCACACTTCGAATATTTGCAATTCTGAAGAATCGAACCAGATTAAATACACCTACCTAGACCTACATATACCATCTAAAATCTAGATTTACAATATTCCATATATGCTACTTAGCAATTGTCATGTGAATCTACAATGTTAGATGAACTTACCGTTCATTTGCAATATGCCTTGAATTTACTATAAAAGAATGTCAATATATTCTAGTTAATTTTGCTGAAATTATAGGTGAAAATATGTTAGGACATTCTTCAATCAATTTTGTTGCCATAATATAGGGAAATGTATTAAACTAGACGTTTAAAGATAAGTTTACTATTATAAACTAAAATGCATTAAGTCATTCCAGTTAATTTTGCTGTTATGGGCAAAAATGTGGAAAGACATCTAAAAATAATTTTGCTGCCATTATGAATTAAAAGACGCTAATCAAACCATTGTGAAAGAATTTTGCTGCTTTTTATAAGAATGAAAATGCGTTTAACTACATCAAATACACAATCAGTCTTGATGTTACCGATACACAAAAGTAATTTAGTAAAAAAATGACAGCCCGTTGGTCTCTAAAGTGAACACAATTGCAGCAAAAATGTCTAGTTCAAGGAACGTAAGTCAGAAATATGAATGCTATAATAATGTGATTTTCCCCCCATAAGCTATGTCCTGCTATATAATGCAGGGTGGCCACTTGTGGAGAAAGAGGCTACATGCTTATTAGTCACCAATAACACTTGGCAAAAGTATCCGGATCTAGTAAACAAATGTAACCCCAAGTTTTCTAGGGTTATATAGATATATACAAGGTTGAATCACCAAACCTAACCTCTTGTAATTTACAGGATAAGAAGCGGCCCTCTCAATATGATATGGGCTTTGACTTGTAATTTACGGGGTTATTTAAATGGAGTTACTCATCATGATCCACTTAACCTTCATTCCCAGTACAGTAATCGATACCACATTAAATAACAATCCAACACTAATAACCGCCATGGCTAAAGAAATATAAAAATGGCTCTTACTTTTTTTATTTAGGGTTTTACAAATTACTTTCTTTTATTGGTCCATACACAAAGTTTTTTTTCTTTTGACTCAAAAAAATAATATTCTCTACATACATACCGAAAAAAAATAGAAAAAAATGAAGATTCCTAAACTTAATAAATGGAATATTTGGTAAAAGGAAAACTATGAAACCATCAACAGACTTTTTCATCGACATGCTGATATTCAGCTCTTTACTGGCTTTATTTTGACAGTGTGAGGTCTTAAAATTACCAACAGTGATGTCAAAAATGGCTACTTATAAAAGCAACAGTAGTGATCTGTCTTGTAAGGAGAGAGAGAGAGGAGGAGGAGGAATGGCGCAGTAGTATTTTTTTTTTTTATAATTATTATGAAGAGGGGTTGGTGGACATCCTGTTTTCTTTTCCCGATCATTCTTTCCCTACCCTTGACTACCACCCGCAGTTTGACGGTGTGCGGAACTTCTCTAAACTCTCCTAGAAATGGGGGATGGATGGTGCCGAAGTATACTTGTGTTCACCCTCAAGGCCCATCCTTCAGTAAGCTGGAACAAGATAACCAACAGTGTCAATGGATACTCTATCCTGATCTTTAGACTCTAATTCTCATCAATTTGGTAACTACTGATTTAGAACACCTCACTTGCCAAACATACCATGCTATTAATTAAAAACAACAAGAAAGCATAAAAAAAAACAAGGATAATGACAAGAATAACATTTACAAAGACTACTGTCACCATCAATATCAGCATGTTGGAATGGGAAAAATACTCCAATTTTTCTACAGTACAAATAAAATAAAAGACTGAACGAACTGTTACGTAAGAAGATAAATGTAACACCTATTGACGAGAAACCTTGCCAAGTGAGGCCCCCATCATCAGTTTCAAGTTACAAAGACCTAGAAGATCAGTTGACACTTGTCATATTCGGTGATGAGTGTGTGAAGTCGCCGAAGGCAACAGTTGAGAGGCGGCCACTTGGCAAGGCCCCAGCTGGAGAGCAGGAGGCAGGAGCTTGACTAGGGATGCCGTCGGGGGGTTACTGACGCGGCCAGGAATGCGCTGCACCAGGCATGGCCCCCATCATGCCTAGGCCACCATTAATCATACTACCCCCACCACCCATGGAGGGGTTCATCATAGGCATGTTGTTTCCCTGATTCTGGACGGCTGGACGCTGGGGGCCATTCATCTGGCCTGAGGCACCTGATTGGCTGCTCATGCTACCTTTGCCAGGACCAGTACCCATAAGTGGAGGAGGCCCGCCATAACGGCCGCGGCTCTCCCCAACCCCATTGGGCACATGATTGCTTTTGCCTCCGCTTCCATACTGGTTAAATCCTCCTCTCTGGTGTGACGTACCATAGCCGTTTCCATTGCTGTAGCCATTGTTTCTCCCTCCCATGCGACCACGGTCACGGTCTCCACGATCGCGATCACGTCCGTAACCTCCTCTTCTGTCGTCGTCACGACCCCTCCAGCGAGTGCGACCTGACAGAGACAACGTCAAGAGCTACATATACAGGAAAAAAACACAAACAAAAAGGGGACAAAAATACTGTAAAATATTAAAACAGAACACTTTACCATAAACATCACAAATTAACTATTCCATGAACTCGAAATTTATGAACAGAGATTACCTTTGGCACCATCCCATATGATGACACAGGCACCTTACATTACCTTTGCCACCCCCGTGCCGAGACATGTCCATGATTTCATAGAGGCGTGGGTTCACCACCTGATTTGCCTCCTTTAAAACATCAATCAGATCCTTTGCTTGTTTACAGTTGTCAGCTGTGAAGAAAGTATAAGCAGTGCCGGTCTTATCAGACCTTCCCGTTCGACCGATGCGGTGAACGTAATCCTCAGAGCAAGATGGGTAGTCGTAGTTGATCACAAACTTCACGTCATCCACATCTACACACAATAAGAGCAGAATTATACACAGGGATCATGCAAAGATGGGTGAAAAACTACCAAGTTTAAATTGGCTATCTTCAACATTATTTAACATTCAAACAACTATAAGTAAACTACTTGCACGTGACGAGTTATGAGCAGTTTAAAAACTTGGTAGTTTACAAGGGTCATTCCATAACAACTAAATGGAAAATTTATTGACATTTATAGGCAATTACAGCAAAGTTAGCAAAAAAAATCATGCAGAAATAACTAAGATTAAAAATAAACAAGAAAGAAGCAGGAGTTGAAATGACCCAATATCCTAAAAAACATATCTTGCACAGCTATTTAAAGGACCTCAGCTCGCACACTTCCATCGTTAAACAAGCCTCTTCCACATCCACCTGTGGGCTGGATAACGCTCGAAAAAATACCCTCAAAAGGGGATCACACTTCTTATGATTAAGATACTTTTGTAATTAATGAAAAATTCAAAACTTAATTCAAAACTAAAACTGTATAATTTGAAGAGCAAATGGTTGTTGTTGTTACTATTACAGCCTAAGAAAAATGACTGTGAGCATGCACCCCATCATGCCCCCAGCAACCACTGCTTCCCGCGAAGATACCTACGTTCCAAATGTGGCAGTGTGCGGGAGTGGCAGCGGCAAATGGGGGTCGGGGTGAACCCAAAATGAACATGGTCCTCCCAGGGCTGAAGGCCCTGCTGCTCTGTATTAGTACACTGGCCCAGGGATATTCAATGAGGCCTTCTTTAACCTGGACAGAGTCAGAGAGACACCACAGGTCAGGGGGGCTTGTGGCTTGTCACGATGTTTACAGTAGCGAATGAATTTTGAGATCGGTCCACAGTGGGTAGGCCAGGCGAGACCAGGGCAGACTGCTGCAGACCAGAGTGGGTCGAGGGACCAACACAGGCTGCAGGCCGTCGCGTCACTGGTCTTCATTGACCTCAGCCACCAACCAGACAGTCAGTCACGGCTACATGACCACCTGTAAGGCACCAGTGTCACGACCACTTGGCACCCGACACACGCTTTTGTGCTCAGTGACGCACGACGACTCTCAGAGGCACCAGAGCCTAATGCAACGAAACATCCTCTCGTGCATTATCTCGTTTTGAGTGCCTCTGCAAAAAGAGAAGACCAGACTGAATTAAAAGTGGCTCCATGCGAGAGGGAACTGCTTTCATTTTTAATAACCTCTGGAGGTATACATATTTCTTTCAATATCATTACAAGAAAAAAACTTGAAAAAAAAGTTTTTTTTTTTGGTTTAGTAATATATATATATATATAGAAAAAATTAAAAGTATGTTTTGATTGTATGGCACTTTTTAAAAAGCATGTTTTGAAAACAAGCTTCCAATTTCAAACTTATTAATACACCTAATGTTAAATAAACACTAAATTACCCACATTTTGATATATCTCTGAAAAGACAGACCAGATTCTCCTATACTTACTACAAAATGAAAAAAAAATTACAATTACGACTATAAAATCTCATCAAGTCTAATGATTATTTCATGACTATAGAACACTGTATAGAACACGGCTCTGCCTCAAGAGAATACCTGAATATGGAATAACATTTCTATAAAAAGCAAGAAGTGTTTTCCTTTTCTTTTTTATCACAGTGAAAAAATATTTAAAATATCACCAACTGTTATGATGTGGATGCTTTTAAGTCATGTTCTAGGCAATGATGCAACATTTGCATTTGTATCATTCCACAAATGAGATAATTAAAACTCCATTTCCTCCAGAAGCAGATTTAGAGCATAATTTGGTTGTGGAGTTCATCATCTAATCAGCGAGAGTTGGTGCTCGGTTAAGCCTTGGACCTACGTCAATTATTCCAGTAACTCTAACTGGCCAGTAAACCCAAATCAAATTTGATAAGACCAAGTTCTTTTTTCAAAGACATATCCTGCTAAAGCCAGCAGGGTGATCAGTTAAAAAAAAAGGGAGGAACTGGGGCTAATCATATCGTACGCATCCTCATTCCTTTGAGCTGTATTGTGGCAAAGGAAACATTAAAGGAGAAGAGATTGCCAGCCCTTCCCTTATTTCTTTTAGCTGGCTCTTAAGACACACAGAGTAAGGCCAAGATACTCTCCTCCCCCTTCAAAGATAATGTCGTTACGTGATATTATAGACGTCAAGTTCTCGGCTGCAACGAGCACCTCAGATACAAACAATACAAGCGCAAACCGCAATCATAATCTAGAATTTACCGTTCACCTGTTCATCACACACATCATTACAAAGGCTCTTTTCCCACTTAATGAAACCACAAATCTACAGTCTGGACTTTTTGGGTTTTGTTTCTTGCTCTGTCATATATCCTCTACAGACCCATAGACCCCATACCCCTAGAAAACTGAATTTACTTCATACCCCTTTTATTTAACATAAAGATCCATTATATATCAAATCCCTCAACCATAGAAAGAAAAATATATAACCCCAATCTGAATATTCCCCCAAATTGTTAGGTAAGGACTGCTCCCACTGTAAACCCATCCCCTTTGAAAATTCAACTTACCCAAGCCGCGAGCAGCGACATCCGTGGCCACGAGGATTGGTGCCCTTCCAGAACGAAATTCTGAAAGAAAGAGGAAAAAAAAGCGAAACATTAGGAAACAAATTAAAAACATTCTTTTAATGAAATCAGGAAATGGCAAAAAAAGAAAAAGAGAGAGAGAGAGAGAGAGAGAGAGAGAGAGAGAGAGAGAGAGAGAGAGAGAGAGAGAGAGAGAGAGAGAGAGAGAGAGAGAGAGAGAGAGAGAGAGAGAGAGAGAGAGAGAGAGAGAGAGAGAGAGAGAGAGAGAGAGAGAGAGAGAGAGAGAGAGAGAGAGAGAGAGAGAGAGAGAGAGAGAGAGAGAGAGAGAGAGAGAGAGAGAGAGAGAGAGAGAGAGAGAGAGAGAGAGAGAGAGAGAGAGAGAGAGAGAGAGAGAGAGAGAGAGAGAGAGAGAGAGAGAGAGAGAGAGAGAGAGAGAGAGAGAGAGAGAGAGAGAGAGAGAGAGAGAGAGAGAGAGAGAGAGAGAGAGAGAAATAAGGACTCAATCATACCTTACACATCTTCAATGCTCATAGATATTGGGGTAAATAACTATTCCAAAGAGAGCCCTTAGGCACCTTTTCCTTTCAGTACTTTTTTTTTTTTATTATATATATATATATATATATATATATATATATATATATATATATATATATATATATATATATATATATATAGTGTTGCCTCACTTATCGCGGTAGTTTGGTTCCGGGACCCGCCGCAAACCAGGAAATCCGCCTATATGTACATAGATATTTTAATATATTTTTACGTTTACACTGTATAAACCCTCCCTGCACTGTTAAAAAAAACACCCTTTACATTATAAATAACAGCAAGCAACGTAAATTTTTATGAAAGTGATAGATAAAATTACATTGAATGAGGTGATAATGACGTGACATACATATCATTTACAATTATTTTTTCGTTTACGTACTGTATAAACCCTCCCTGCACTGTTAAAAAAAACACCCTTAACATTATAGATAACAGCAAGCAACGTAAATTTTCATGAAAGTCATAGGAAAACTTACCGTGAATGTGATGATGACGTGACATACATACTCATTTACAATTATTTTTTCGTTTACGTACTGTATAAACCCTCCCTGCACTGTTGAAAAAACACCCTTTACATTATAAATAACAGCAAGCAACGTAAATCTTTATGAAAGTGATAGATAAAATTACGGTGAATGAGGTGATAATGTTGTGACATACATACTCATTTACAATTATTTTTTCGTTTACGTACTGTATAAACCCTCTCTGCACTGTTGAAGAAACACCCTTTACATTATAAATAACAGCAAGCAACGTAAATTTTTATGAAAGTGATAGATAAAATTACGGTGAATGAGGTGATAATGACGTGACATACATACTCATTTACAATTATTTTTTCGTTTACGTATTGTATAAATCCTCCCTGCACTGTTAAAGAAACACCCTTTACATTATAAATAACAGCAAGCAACGTAAATTTTTATGAAAGTGATAGATAACATTACGGTGAATGAGGTGATAATGACGTGACATACATACTCATTTACAATTATTTTTTCGTTTACGTACTGTATAAACCCTCCCTGCACTGTTAAAAAAACACCCTTTACATTATAAATAACAGCAAGCAACGTAAATTTTTATGAAAGTGATAGATAAAATTACGGCGAATGAGGTGATAATGACGTGACATACATACTCATTTACAATTATTTTTTTGTTTACGTACTGTATAAACCCTCCCTGCACTGTTAAAAAAACACCCTTTACATTATAAATAACAGCAAGCAACGTAAATTTTTATGAGTGATAGATAAAATTACCATGAATGAGGTGATGATGACGTGACATACATACTCATTTACAATATTTTTTCGTTTACGAACTGTATAAACCCCCCCTGCACTGTTAAAAAACACCCTTTACATTATAAATAACAGCACGCAACGTAAATTTCAAAAAAAAAATGAAAATACTGAAAATGGTTTTTTTTCAACATTTTAATATTTTTGCATATACCCATAAAATAAAATAATAATTTAACCCAAAAAAAACCGCGATAGAGTGAGAACGCGAACCAAAAAGCACGAATAACTGGGGTAACACTGTATATATGTGACACCGGAACAGGCAAAAACTGCCCTCAGCAATAAAGGCCCGGGCACGAGAAAATACCAAGGCGAAGGAAAAGAAAAAGGTTAAGGACAAGGCAGAGAAGAGGTAATGTTACACAAAGGAAAAAAAGACAGAAAACACAGTCAAAGTACAGAGGACCCAGAGATATGGAGGACTAGGCCCTTAGATGACGATAGATCTACTTTTTGAAGGACGATACGTCATAAAAATTAGGAGAGACAGGAGGAAGAGTTCCAGAGTCTGGAGGTAGATGGGAAGAAGCAGTCGCTGCACCGACCAATCCGCGAGGTACAAATCTGCACATAGTATCTGTGAGATGAGACCACTTGGTGAGTGTTACGTGGCCTCGGCAGTGGGGGGGGAGCTGCAACTCGCCAACTCATAAGAGCAGCGATAGAAAAGAGAAAGGGAAGATACTTTAAAGCGAAGAGGGAGAATCCAGGTTAGAAGAGAAGGATCATTAATGAGTGTGACTGCCTTAGACTCAACCCAATCAAGGAGATAAGTATCAGCAGCATCCCAGACGTGTGAGCAGTAATCTAAGTAGGGACGGATAAGAGCATACCAGGCCAGAATTCTTTCTCCTTCACCAATTATGAATTGGATTCGGTTTTACGTCACGAACTCCCTTTTCTACTAAGGGCTAGGACGGTTGCCTTCTTACGAAGGACTTGTTTTGGCAGATGTAGACATTACCCTGAGTGTATGCCCTTACTAAACTCAGTCCGTGACGGGGTGCGAACCCTCGACCTGCCGCCTCAGTCGCAGACGCTACCATTTTGCCACAGAGACTACGCACCAATTAGGAATTAAAATGTAAAATATAATTTTCGTTTGTGTGTCACTATCAGTTCCCATTTGGGGGAGGACAGCTGGGGATAATATTAAGGCTGGATGGGCTTGAAGACGGGTCCAATGCCTCCCAAGTCAAACACTACAGATTATGCTATGGCAGGTCCAAATATACTTCAAGTAAACTTAACACATGAAAACAACTAGTCCTACAAACCATAAATGGTCTACCTTAACTTATGGTAAATAATAATATATTTCCAACTCTTGCTATTATAAACCCATGGATGTCAAAGGCTTTTCAACTGCTATTATACCTCCTGGAGTCTGTGATAGCACAGTGGTTAGGATTCCTGACACGGGAGCGACAAATCTAAATTCAAGCCCCAATGGGGTGTTTAGAATAGCATCCAGCCAAAATTCTCCAGCTCCCACATACAAAACGGTAAATATTCTATCTCCTACCAAGATATCATTAACTCTTTTGAATACACGAGGTTTATAAATTCATACTATAAATTAGTGCATCATAATCCCCCAGTTACCCGTGTCCACCCATTTGAATGGGGACTAAATGTGACCATCAAAATGGCACATCATATCAAGGGAGAAACTTCTACATATATATTTGCAAACCCCCTAGATTGGAGGGTTGGCCATGTCAGAGAAAACCTTTTCAAAAACTCATTCACTCCATCCCTCACATCTTGTGTAAGGTATATTATCCCCACAGAATTTTAGTGATGTTATTTGCAAATTTGTTACAGTTAAGCCCCATTCACATAATGGTGCAGAGACAAGTTGAGAGAGGCTTTAGAGCTGGATGCCCTTCCTTACCCTCCAAGGCGGGCACGAACACGAGTTTGTCACTCTCAAAGTCGAACACTAACCACTGTACTTCTTCAGTCCAGAATCTATAGCCCAAAACTAAGTTTCTTTTCTAAATTGCAAGTTGAGTGGACTCAATCCAAGTGAGCATAGCATCTATCTCACATAGCTAATTCTCTTACTCTGCCATCTTCTTTGCTCTTTTTAAAGCAAGTAGAAGATCCTATCCAAGTAAGGACCTTAACATTACTCTGCCTCCCGTATTGATATTCTCTTTCTATTTATTTTCATCCCACTTTCTCTTGGTGTGGGATATGAGAATATCACCTCCACATGTGCCCCAGTAGCTGACTGAATGGGGCAGAGGAAATGAAATATAAAGTCCTTCCAATAATGGGTGTGCATTGACTTGGACATTGCAGTAATTTTAGGGACAGCAGTAGCACAGTGATGAGAGTACTCAACTTTAGTTGACAGACACCCCCCCCCCCCGCAGGACATATGAAGGGCATGCAGCTTTTGCTCCTCAGCTTCAATTAATAGTGACTAAACGTTTAAATAAGCAAAATCTTCTTGTTTTTTTTTATACTTACCACTCAGTACCCAATCTCTCTCTTGCTGAGATTTGTCTCCGTGTATACACATAGCTGGCCATCTGAAATTATAATAGAGTAAAATGAACTTACCTCCGACCATGACACTTTGCACTCATTATTCCCAAACACATCAATAAATTCACTATCAACTATGTCCAATATTTACAATTAAAGTCTTAGTGCTAGGTGCTACAATTACAGACCCAAGGGACAGAACTTGCTACTGGTGATTTTATCTTATCAAATAAAAAAAATTTGTGGGGTGACAATGACTTTAAACTCTCAATTTCCATACACAAAAAGTAAACATTTTTTTACAGTACTTCTGCGGTTCCAACGCAGTTGTTACTAGAGCAAGTGGCGATGGAGACGCAGAACATGCCTCTCCATTGCTTTTTTTTTTTTTAAACAATCTTACCCAGTACTCCTCAACCCACGGGTAACCTCCTCCACCTTCCTCTTGGTCTCGATAAAGATAATAGTCTTGTATGCCTTCTCCTGCGCCATCTCATTGAGCAACTGGCGCAGCCTACAGAAAACAGGGAAAGGGGGATGTAGACGGCAAAGAAAAAAAAAATTTAACGAGCACGTAACAAGCATGCATTGTAGACTTTGGGTTTGTTTGATTGCCTGCTTATCCACGAATACTCGTAAACCTGGATGTTAATGATGACAAATATACGTGACTTAATTTCCTCCCCCCCTAAAAAAAAAAAGATAGGTCACCTTTCTGCAATACAACAGCATAATCAGTGCTTTGCTGGGAAACAAAAATATTGGTTAACTTTGCTTTGCTGGGATACAAAAATATTGGTTAACCAGTTAATGTAACAGCCAAACCGGTCGACAACACGTTTTATAAACGTACAGTGCGAGCGCGCAAGTATAGACGCAAACACACGAGTCAACAACGTTCTTGCAGGGAAAGCAGAGTAGCGAACGAGTGCGCAGGCAACCAAACGGGGCAAAGTCTACCATGTGTCCCAAAGGCCTGAGGTAGCTTCAGGTAGGAAGACCAATGTCACCCCCCGGAGGATCCTTAGGATCAACCACAGTCAAGTGCATTTGTTTTTCCTTTACCCTTCACGTCTCATTCGCCTGGTCAAATCGTCCACTTTTCTTTTCGTTTCAGCGAAAACGATGATCTTGCTCTCTTTCTCTGCCATGATCTCTTCGAGCAGCTGCCGGAGTCTATGGGACAAGGTACATCATAAAATCTCTCTACAATTTTTCTTTTCCGTCTTCTGCCTCCTCCTCCTCCTCCACTTATAAATATGTTCTTGATTTAACTACCAGTTTACTAAACTTCAAAATATTTCTTATAATATACCAATAGGTTCCCTCTTGCTTCTAAATCATTTAAACAGTGATTGAGTATCTAAACTACAAAAGTATATTAAACTTCAATTTTTCATATAAAATATCAACTTGCTAACTATGGCTTCTAATTAACTGAAACTCAATTTATTCAACTTCAAATTTTCCTTCCTTTCAATTCATTTTTAAACATAAAACATACTATATATATTTTGAAAAGAAAAATTGTAATCACATTTAATGAACAGACTAAAATCCACAGAGCTAATTACTCATCCCTAAAGTAATAACATCAGAAATAAGGAAGAAAATTCGATGAATTGGTAATTAGTTTCATCCTGTGCAAAGGGAAAAATTTGTTTGGGTTAGAGTTGTATAAGACCTCTCTGCCTCTTCCATACTGAAACACCAATTTTTTTTTTTTAGTAAATTGAAACATCAATTAGGACTAAAAATAGGAAAAAAATTACAATATACCCACAAGATCAAAATTGATTGTAGACGAAATTGATTAATCTACACAATGATAATGGGAACATCAAAAGTTTAAAATATAAATTACACTGAAAATACTAACAGGTAAATAGTACACAAACGAAATATAATGGTATACTAACAAAAATAAACTGTGTCCACCCCCATTCGAATGGGGACTAACAGTGGAAAAAATGGACAAGACTCCACTATCCAAAGTATTACCTACATACCAATAATGGCTGGAATGAATATGAGCATTACCAATGTGTACTTACTTTGTGTCCTTTTCCATCTCTTGGCAAACGTCAACAATCTGAAGGATGTTGTGGTTGGCACTTAGTGAGAGAGAGCCAACGTTTAGTTGAATGTAATCTTTTAAGAAGTCTTCGGCGAGGTTTCGTACTTCCTTTGGCCAGGTTGCGGACCACATAAGTGTTTGTCTGTCCGGCTACGTATCAGGTAGTAAAAAATTTTTATTACACTAATGTTTGCAGTGAAAAAAAGAATTACACTAATGTTTACAGTGAAAAAAAAGAAACAAAGTAATATTTTAAATGGTCTTTATCTGTTTTTCCATTGTAATAATGCTATATGAAAGAGACGTAATATCTTCACTTTCAACCTTACTTGGTACAGCACCCCAAAACTTATTGCGATTCAAAATATAGAATTAGACTACAAGTACATTAAGCAAGTTGGGAATTTTCTATCAGTATGCAAATTTCATTCACTAGATTACCATCCTCCCATGAAGATAAATGGATGGTCACAACTGTTACAAAAGAAAGGCGACAAAGCAGCTTCATAACCCCTTGTGTTTTCTCAACAGTTTTGAGGGATACCTAAACCCCCTTCTCTTAGCTTCCAGGGGGTATAAGGGCTGCCACAACTCCCATTGACCATTGTTTGGGTCACTCACAGTGTATGTGGATAAGGGGATTCTGTCATGAGGCCCAACAGCTGCAGCCTGAAATATACAGGCAGAATTCTTTCTTTCCCCACAAGACACTACAAAGCGTAAAAATTGGAAAACCAGAAAATGGACAGTGTATAAACAAACCCCACTATCTCTGATTGAGCTTTTGTTACAGTTGTGGCCACCCTGCTTAGCTGGTTATGGCATAAGTGAATGAATTTACTCACTCTGATTTGGTCTACTATTTTTCTGATCTGGGGTTCAAAGCCCATGTCCAGCATACGATCAGCTTCATCTAAAACTAGGTATGTGCAACGACGAAGGTTAGTTTTATTGGCTTCTAAGAAGTCAATAAGTCTCCCCGGAGTGGCAATGCAGATCTGAAAAAGAAAAAGTTATAATTCATATGAATACAGGCTGCTAAATGTTAAAAGACCAAACATATTAAATAATTATTATAATCAGTGTTTACATACCCTGTATCTCAAAGTTTCTAGAAAATATTAAAAACTTTATCTAATAACCTAATCCACTGCATCAACACTATTTACCCAGTAATAACAAAAATAATAATACACACCTCTACACCTCTTTCAAGGTCACGTATCTGTGGTCCCTTAGGTGCTCCTCCAAACACGCAAGTAGAACGGATTTTGGACGAGGCGCCAAAGTCTTGAGAGACCGTAAGGATCTGTTGGGCTAACTCTCTGGTTGGGGCTAATACCAAGGCTATGGGACCATCACCTCTTTCCAAATAAGGCTGATGGTTAATGTGAACAATTGCTGGCAAAATGTAACCTAAAGTTTTCCCTGAGCCAGTCTGAAAAGGAACAAACATTTTAAAGTACCAACAAGTGACAATTTCCTCCAGTTTTATCCCTAAAAATACCAAAATAAACTTTTTCTAGTTTTTATGCCACTATTAGTCCTAATTTGAATGGAAGTGTACAGAGATAGTAAGGAGCTGGGAAAGACAGTATGCCTATCTAAACCCGTGTTGAGCTCGAATACAAGTTTGTCATCCCCGAGTCAAGTTCACTAACCAGCGACTACCATGGTCCCCAACAAGCAAACAAAAATATATGCAAAGTAAATATATTGAATTGTTTAGGCATTCTACGAAAAAGTGATAAATTATCTTAAGGCTCCAGCTACTTAGAATGCAAAAATTGTTACTGCTATACTCGAGTTGCAAAACTGCAACTTACTCTGTACATCCTATACCGGCTCACTATCCTATCCAATTTCATATCCGAAGCTATGTGGAATAAAATTATTTTTAGTAAAGTTCTCATGACAATCGGGAATAAGTGGCATACACTCGTATCACCAGGAATATTCCTTTTCATTGCTACCCATAAAATGCAAGGAATATGAAGCTGAAAGTCTTTTACTCAAAGAGGGGATATGATGTAAACAAAATAGTGTAGCATTCCTTCTCCCCAAGCAAAAGGGACATAACTTATAGTTCCTTCCCATGATAAAGAGGACACAAGGATTTCAGACAGGGAACTATGGCTGGTTGCCCTTCCTTACAGCTTGAGGTGATCAGATTATAAATCAATTATACAAGACAAATATACCTGTGCAATTCCCACAAAATCTCTTCCTTGAAGAGAAATAGGCCATCCTTGGGCTTGTATAGGGGTTGGTATTTCGTAACCCTGTCTACGAATTTCCGCCATGACGTAGTCCGGGAAATTGTAGTCTGTGAAGTACTCAATGGGATTGGGAATGTTTTTCCCCCGCAAGGTTATTTCTTTCTCATTTCTGTGGAAGAAACAAAAATAATCTTTAACAGACAGATTAAATGATATATATCAGCTGTTAAAATAACTCTTAAAAGATTAAAAAAATGTACACATACTTTTTTGATGCCATATTTTAAATTAGGAAGGAATGTCATGTGATTTCTCTCTAACATTTTGTTTCCAAAATATTGGAATCTATACAGATTAGGATGATTTACACAATGAAGCCCTACCTGTACTGTTCCACTTCATAAACAGGTCTGTTGAGAACTTGAGGGGTAGGCTGGTAGAAGTTCTTCTCGAAAGGGGCTAGTCTGGAAAGGTCCCACTTCGGCTTACGGAGTCGCTCACCAGGTTGGCGTCCCTTCAGAGATGGTCGTCCGCCGCCTCCTCCTCCTCCGTAGCCACCTCCGCCCCCACCGTAGCCTCCTCCGCCACTGCCGCTACCTCCACCACCGCTGCGGGCACTGTTCCATCCCCCATCATCCCTGTCACGACGACGATCCCGATCACGATCACGATCACGGTCACGGTCGCGGGAACAAGAACGGGAGCGAGACCTAAAAAATGTACCTTAGGATTAACCAATTAAAGGCAACCCTGAAAGAGAATGCGTTAGGAACTACCACGTAACTTAACATCAAGAATTATCCGGAATGCCTCGTCCACAGCATACTGAACCGAGACAAAGCTTCTTTTTAAGTCACTGTGGATTTTACCTTCGCTGAGTCAACACATCCTTTGCCACAAGTATACTGCAGTACATGAAGAGCTACAGTACTTCCACCATTTATCAGACAAAACAACAAGTGTACACAAGTGTAAAAGGGTGAAATTAAACAGTTAATGCTGCGTAATAAGTACTTGAACGAGGTATTAGTTAGTGGGACTACATTATGCAACAAATACGAAACTTCAATTTAAAAATTTACTTCAACTTACTAAGGGTGTAAAGGACACTAATGAGATTAAAATAATTTTGTAAAACAAATACTGTACTATGAATTTCTATTAAGTGTTGCAGTCTGGTAATGCTAGAATTGTATATTTACAATCTATTGTATCTACATGTATACTGATACTTTTCCTTGGGGAGCTCGCCATCTCGAGGTAACTTTGGCACGGACCCTCAACCTTTTCACTGAACAATATATACATCATTACATAACTATAGACGCTCCTCTACTTACAAACAACCGAGTTACGAACATAGACCTACCCAATATCTACCCAGGTAATAATGTATGTATTACTGTACTGTATTATTATTATAATATAATTATTGTATTAAAATTCATTAGTACTGTACACTTTACTGCTGGCTAGTACAGTGGTAACGCGCTGGCTTCGCATTCACGAGGTCGAAAGATCGGTCCCCGTCCAAGACCGAGAGTTTAAGCTGTTTACTGGCAGGAACTGCTGTGGGTGGACATCACAGTGGGGGGTTGGGGCTTGTCCTGGCTGACGAATACCCATTGTAAAATGGAAATAAAGTTTATTATTATTATTATTATTATTATTATTATGTTGTAGTTAAGTGTCTGTAGCCTAAGTTCTGTACAGTACTTTTTATTTTTTTTTTTATCTACACACAGGTTAAACAATTCTACTTACAAACGGACTTCTGGAACTTAACTCGTTCGTAAGTACGGGTATGTCTGTATGTACCAAACACTGTTTCTAGCAAGGCAACAAATTAAAATTGATGTTACCAATTGGCAACCACCAAATTGGTTAGGTTACGAGGTTAATGCTAGTTTAATATTTAGGTGTAAATTTGCCAATCGTGTCATTAACTGTCTAATATCATTAACCTGACAAAGCAACTTCCTTAGCTAATTAACCCACACTTATCACCATACTTGACAGAAAGGGGAGAACATTATCAAAAAATAAGACAGGAAGGCAATACGGAATATGCCTTTGATGTGAGAGAGAGAGAGAGAGAGAGAGAGAGAGAGAGAGAGAGAGAGAGAGAGAGAGAGAGAGAGAGAGAGAGAGGAGAGAGAGAGAGAGAGAGAGAGAGAGAGGTTAATTTTGGAAAAAACAATGATTTAAGAAAAATTTACTTGAGAAGCTTCATAAATGCTCAAGAAATAAGAGATTTGTTTATGGTCTAGCTTTTGAAGACAGACCAAATGAAAAGAGGAAAAAACTATTTTTCTTTCTACATACCAATCGAGCAATAAACATTGGAAAGCAAATCAAACAATTTATAAAACCAAACAAACAGAAATTCCTCCACTAAATTCAATCAAGACAGCTTGACATTCAAGAAAAAAAAATTCAAAATTTACGAAATTTGTAATTTTGAAGACAATTTCAAGTCACTACTACATAATACCATTTGCTCAGTAATACATACTGTTCACATTACATGACCGTGTGTAAAAGTGATATAAATAAGGACTACCTTGTACTTATTTTTCATACTAAAAAAAAAATTTCTTTGTAAAGAATAATAACCCCAGGGTGATCTATTGTTATTCATAAGGCAAACACCTTAACCTAACAATAACTAAGTTACCTTAACCTACCCTAACATTTATACGGAGTTATTTTACTTTCCATGGGGTTACTGATCTGGAAATCCAATTATCAGAAAAATAATTCTAACTACAAAACCTATAATTTACTCTTCATATAATCTAATTTACACTTACAAAACTTTAACTTTCTTACCTAATATCAAGTTTAAAAAGAATAAATAATTTCATTCAAAACAAATGGCCTTTGTCAATTACAGATTATACGCCTACTAGAAAATTGATATTCTAGGAAATTTTTTAGATTTAGCTCTCCATTTTACCTCCTATTTCCCAAGTGGAAAATCAATGTAGCAGAACATAAGTTATTACAATTTCTGAGTTGCGATGTAATTTTTTTATTTTGTATCAAAATTTGGGAAAATTTCTAAGTCTGCTTCCGAATTTCATTGTCAAACTGCAGTAGAAACAAAGTTGTAAATTAAGTATACCGCAAATTTCCAAGGTAGGCCTACTTGATTATATATATATATATATATATATATATATATATATATATATATATATATATATTTTACAAGTACAAGCTCTTTATTTAGCAAATTCTAATTCTTTACCAGGTTTTTTTTCACAGCATAGGTGTTAAGAGTACAATAAAATTCTCACTACTTTATTTTAATTTCTAATTTTCAGCCCTAAAAAATGTCCAAAAAACTAAAACATTTCTAATTTATTTCTACAGCTGTTTGACAATGAAAGTAATAAACCAAATTATAGTTAAACCAATAACTATGTAAATATTGATAAAATATATATTTTTGATGCAAAATTCCACCTAGAAAATTTTCCTTGAATAAGACAAATAGCTCACAAAATGGCGCCCAACACGTTAATGAAAATTTTTCAGCCAAGAATATTTTAACCCCCAAACAACCTATTTTTATATACCAAATCAACCTAAAAACAGGTAAAAATACTACAGCTATCAAGTATAAACCTAAAAATAACGTATAATAATAAAATACTCAAATATCAAATACAGAAAACATCAAACACTAAAATCGATGTTCTGACCCCCATTTTTGTCGCCATATTTGTCTGGTCTCAGGCCAGACACAAGTTGGGTCTTGGAACACACTGTCTATTATACTTACCGTCTGCTGTTTCTGTAGGACATTTTGACAGGTATTTTTCTAATTTACGCACAAAAATAAATAAAACTATGACAGTGAGTATCCTTTTCTAGCTTCTGATGCGGCTTTATTAAGATAAATTAAAATCGCGGGATGTGAAGACGTGACCAACACCCGCAGACGTCCCTCGTAAAGATCTCTGTTCTCTGGATGGCGAAAGCCGAGGGCGCAAGGGTTGGCCACGGCAGGGGGAAAGACCTAAAATTAGGGTAATACAGAAATGTTTACCCTAAAAGTATTAATGACAAAACAATGACCTAAATCCCTTTTGTAAAAAGGGGGTGGCAGAGTCGAAGCACACAGACAATCAGCAGAAACCTTTATTTGATCTCACTCCTCTTAGTTTATTGGGATAAAGAGTTGCCACAATTCCTCCCCTTGTCACAGGTCATCCACAGAGAAAGTGGGTCATTCTTTCTGCTGTGAGGGCCGATAGCCTTATTTATTCCACCTCCATTTCTTCATGTCATGTCAATTCCCACACCAATCTGTCTCAGTTTACAGCACTAAACAGATGCGGGAAAATTTTTTGGCTCGTGTCAACTATTCACAATTTCTCTCATTCATCCCTATCTGTTAACACCAATACGGATTTTGTTTAGTTGTTAAAGAACTCGGGCTTTGTTAATATGATATGCCAATATGATTTAGTCAACTTTTACGACACAGGGAAGCAAAACAGCGATATTTTAGTACCTCGCCAGAAGAGAAGCCATTTTTCTTACTCTTTGGAATAATCACGTTCTTATTTGTGCAAAAAAAGATAGTAATTTCTCTGATAGATCATTTCTTTTTAAGAAATACCTTCGAAATATCTCTATAACGTCAATATATATGTGTAAATAAATATATTCAGGAAGTAGAACACATTTCATTTCCCCCCCCCAAGTCCTATTTCATTCTTATGAAATTACCCTAAAATGGGAATATTTTACCTTAAAAACGAGAAAATGGATCCGCGGAAACTAAGACATCAATTAGTCTATTATTTTATCTAATTATTTTCCAAAAACTTCCCCATGACTCACTATTTTATTTTATCAATGACTTAATATAATATATTGAAAAGAAATTCTTACATTTATATCACAGATTATATTTTACTTAATAAAGAAAAATGTATTATAAACGTTTTCAAGAAAATATGGCTTCTCTCCAATGCGCATTTCTATTTCGTCATCGGAAAAAATCTATCTCGTGATATTTATAATTGTCCTTCAATATGAAAATAAATAAAAACGCGTAAATTAGATAGAATTCTATAAATTTCAATATTTTGCCGGAAAATGTCCAGTAAACTTAAAAATTTATATAAAAGTATGTTTCCAAAACAATAGACGTCATCTATGCGTTGCAGAAAATTTTTGTACATAAATTTCATTATTAATTAGTCAAAAAGAGAAATCTTCTTTTATTTTCACTATTTACAATTACCTTACGTAATATACTTTATATTTCTTATATTATATATTTCTTATACCTCATATTTCTTATATATAAAATTCATTTAGTATTATGTAACTATAAAATTCACCGTGTGATTAATATACTCCCATATATGTTGGTGTTGTATCCCCCCCCCCCATCTGGTTGGACACTACCTCAAATTGTTTCAAATATTTATTGATATATAAGATACATTCGTGATTCCCAGTCTTCTGGCCAGTTTTATGACTATTGGTACATATATGTGCTTCGTTAAAATATTAATGTTTTAGCACTGACAATTTTCTCTCTTTGCGAATCTCAGTTATCAAATATTTAATAATAATAATAATAATAATAATAATAATAATAATAATAATAATAATAATAATAATAATAATTATAATAATAATAATAATAATAATAATAATAATAACAATGATAATAATAATAATAATAATAATAATAATAATAATAATAATATATTATTATTATTATTATTATTATTATTATTATTATTATTATTATTATTATTAGTAGTAGTAGTAGTAGTAGTAGTAGTAGTAGTAGTAGTAGTAGTAGTAGTAGTAGTAGTAGTAGTAGTAGTATTAATACGTAAGCGCGATGTTGTTAAATTGTAACTTTCAACGACAGAATAATCTACATCCTGACGACGTCTCTAACTATAGACCAATCTCTTTACTACCAATTTTATCAAAGATACTTGAAAAGATTGTTGCAAATCAGTTAAGTGAGTTTCTTGAAAAAAATAAACTCATTGCAAAAAGTCAACACGGTTTCAGGCCAAAATTATCAACTGAAACTGCCTTATTGAAAATATCAGATGAAATATACAAAAATATAGTTAATAAGAAAATATCATTGCTACTACTACTCGATCTTTCTAAAGCTTTTGATAGTGTACACCATACCATTCTATTAGAAAAATGCAAAAAAATGAACATTGACCCAAGCTGGTTCGAGAACTATTTAAAAACCGCTACCAGTCAGTCAGAATAAAAGATGTAGTTTCAAGTCGCAAGAAGGTATTGTTTGGGGTCCCTCAGGGATCGATCCTAGGACCTATACTTTTTCTAATATATGTAAACGATCTAGTAAAATATTTACCTAACTGTTATGTCATTCAATATGCTGACGATACTCAAATCTTAATTGAAGGAGAAATTAATGATTTAGAAAATATTATTCGTAGAGCAGAAGAAATTTTGTATATGGCTAAACGTTACTTTCTAAAAAATGGTCTGTTACTTAATGAAACTAAAACCCAATCTGTTCTTATCGGATCCAGACAATTATTATCAGAAGTTGATGACAATCTTCATATATATTTTAACGGTAATATCATTAAGCCAATGAACTCGGTAAAGAACCTAGGTGTCTATTTTGACCGTTACATGAATTTTGAAATGCATATAGATGAAATTTATAAAAAAGTAATGGGTACTCTAATATATCTAAATAGGGTAAAAGACTCATTTGAAACATCAACTCGTATAATAATTGTCCAGTCCTTAGCTATGAGTTTAATTAATTACTGTCTCAAAGTTTGGGGATGTACAAATAAGACTCAATTACAAAGAATACAAAAGTTACAAAACTTTGCAGCACGAGTGGCTGTTGGCAATGTAAGAAAATACGAGCACATCTCTCCTGTTTTAAAAGATCTAGAATGGATAAAGATTAGAGATAAATATGTTTTTGATATATGTACCTTTGTTTTTAATATACTAAGAAACAATCTTCCTGATTGCTTGTATAATTTTTCTACAGTAAGCTCAGTTACCGGGTTAACTACCCGTCAAGGGGAAGATTTATTAGTACGAAGGGCTAAAACTGATATTGGCTCAAGAGATATAAACATTCGTGGACCTCATTTATATAATCAGCTTCCCAGAGAACTAAAAAATGCTGGTTCAGTGTATACTTTTAAATATAATCTTAAGAAGTTACTCTTAAAGGAAGATTTTACTTGTAAATTTTAATAGTACACCCATCTTTATGATTTGTTTGTTATAGTATGTCTATATCGTACACCACAGATGTCTATCTGGAATATATATGCATCTTATTTGAATACCCAATGTACGTTGGAAATAAAGATTTATTATTATTATTATTATTATTATTATTATATACTCTCTCTCTCTCTCTCTCTCTCTCTCTCTCTCTCTCTCTCTCTCTCTCTCTCTCTCTCTCTCTCTCTCTCTCTCTCTCTCTCTCTCTCTCTCTCTGTTCCTCCTTTCCCATGTACAGTTGAATGTTGCTCAGGAATGATTGCAGCCTACGTAATGTCACATATATCATTTTCTTCTAGAGCTGCTGATTTACCTACTTGTGGCTGTTGCTGTTAAAGTTTTGCTGTTTATCTGTTTGTGGCTATTATTGTTATTGTTAACCTTCTGCAATAATTCTATTGCCGTTATTATTGTTACAGATGACTTTTGGTGTTTATTTTTTACAGCTTATGTGGAAATAGGTAAAATGAAATAGATAATTGTTGGTTTGCTTGGTAACGAAAATATAGATAGATAGATAGATAGATAGATAGATAGATAGATAGATAGATAGATAGATAGAGAGAGAGAGAGAGAGAGAGTCAAAGTCAAAGTCAAAGTCAAAAACTTTATTCCATCAAAAATGGCTATTACATGATAATTAATCTAATTACAAATTACAATGTAAAATGTCAAAATAAAACAAATGAAATTTGCAAAGCACAAAATCAAAATATTTACACATTAAAATAAGAGAGAGAGAGAGAGAGAGAGAGAGAGAGAGAGAGAGAGAGAGAGAGAGAGAGAGAGAGAGAGAGAGAGAGAGAGAGAGAGAGAGAGTCATTTGTCGCTCGTATTTAACCTACGGAAGTTAGAGACAGTTCGATAGATTGATAATTAGGCAAATAGATAGATATATAGATATTGGATCTGAATTATGTGTAAGTATATATATAATTTATACTATTAATGTGTTCATGTATGAAGTAATTTCTGATGTTCGTGTTGCAAAAAAATTGTGGTAATAATGTGATATTGATACTACTACTACTACTACTACTACTACTACTACTACTACTACTACTACTACTACTACTACTACTACTACTACTACTACTGAAGCAAATGTCCCATGACATCAATATATGTCAAAGAAGATAAAAAATCTTTCTAGGAAGATCTTCCTTGCCAAGGAATTATTGGCAGCAGATATTAGCGAGTGCAGCTGGCCTTAGCTAATTTTAGGGTAGAAAAAAATATCCTATATTCGGAGCTCTTAAATAATTTTGTTGTGGTTGTTTCTTCTTATGCGTCTTCATCATCGCCTTCTTCTTCTCCTTATTTTTATTCAGTGACTTAAAAATAAAAAAAATAAAAGATTATATTGAAATAATAATAATAATAATGATTGATTGATTCGGTTTTACGTCACGAACTCCCTTTTCTACTAAGGGCTAGGACGGTTGCCTTCTTACGAAGGACTTGTTTTGGCAGATGTAATCGTTACCCTGAGTGTATGCCCTTACTAACCTCAGTCCGTGACGGGGCGCGAACCCTCGACCTGCCGCTTCAGAGTCGCAGACGCTACCATTTTGCCACGGAGACTACGAAATAAAAATAATAATAATAATAATAATAATAATAATAATAATAATAATAATAATAATAATAATAATAATAATAATAATAATAATAATAATAATAATAATAATAATAATAATAATAATAATAATAAAGAAAATTATATTATTTTAACAGAAAAATCTAAAAAAAAATCTAAAAAATTAGAGCAAAAATTAAAATACTTATCAAAAGATAAATCTCTAAATGAAAATTTAATCATCAAATAATTTAGTTCATCCTATAATTTAGGGATTTAGAGATGAACCAAATTTATTTGCAATTAGTTCAAAATGTGACAAGTGTCCATTTATAAAGAAATATATTTTTCTTTCAATAAATGACCACAATAATGAGAGAGCTCAATATGAGAACTGACAAACCAATGATCCAGCCCGCCGCGGGAGCGTTAGGAAAGTCATATTCAACTCCAATCTGTTTCCATCCCAATTCGGATGGGGATTAACAGTGGCACAAAATGACAAATAAAGATATAAACTCTGGTTCCGGTTTTACGTCACGGACTCCCTTTTCAACCAAGGGCTAGGACGGTTGGCTTCTTGCGAAGGACTTGTTTTGGCAGATGTAATCCTTACCCTGAGTGCATGCCATTGCTAACCTCAGACCGTGACGGGCGCGAACTCTCGTCCTGACGCCTCAGAGTCGCGGACGCTACCGGTTGAGCCACGGCGACTACCAAATAAAGATATAAACAAATATATAATATTGAAACAAATGCACAATATTTATCTAATTTTCTTTTTTATTTGGCTTTTTTTTATTTGAATATAATCCACCCATCACCAAGAAGGAATGAAAAAAAAAATATTGAGCTCTGGGAAGCAGAGGAAGTTCAACTTAACACTTGGATAAAAGCCACCCACCCGTTTCTACAAAAGCAGTCCAGCGAAAATGAGAATAAACAGGTTAAGGAAATGACAATATGAATACACAGGAAATGATATACATGAATAAAAGACACGAAAACCATTGCCCCTCAGGACAATTGCTCCTAACTCTTAACGCAAATAGGGAAAACCTGAATCCTTGTTAACATTACACTTAAATATATATCTTATGAGGTGGTGGGTTGGGTAAAAATAGCTTCATTTGGGTTGAGTTAGATTAACTGTCATCTAAAGCATTCATTACTGAATATTGCAGGGACAATTGTCCTGGGGACCTGTTGTACTAAGTGGCAGTTGTCCTGGGGGAGAAAATTGTCCAACAGCGATATCGTCTTAAGGAACCATTGCCCTACCCTAATGTGAGACAATGCAAAGCCTGGATGCTCATATACATGCATGTATGCGCATTAATATATGTGTGCATATGTATGTATATATTTTACGAAATTAATACGATTTTTATCGTTAAAATATTTATGACTGTGCATACTTATGAATAGCTATATGTATGTATAACATTGTTTACGTTATGTACAGTCAGTAAATATATATATATATATATATATATATATATATATATATATATATATATATATATATATATATATATATATATAATTCCAATCAATAAACGTATGTGGAGAGCAAAATTTCAAGAAAGAAAAATCAACGCTTTCAACTAGATGCTGCTCTCAGTTACGCAATTCCTGTCCGCATGAGTTGCTAATTACTATATTTTCACATATTTTTATGTGATCAATACATGCATAATGCATATAGGTATATTTATATCTTACTAAAAATTACACTTTGAAATATTAGACTTATCCCTGGATATATATTTGAAGTTATTTTAGATAATTAAAAAAATATATTTTATTCTTTCAATGTGGCTAACTTCTGATTACGTCATGTGATGATGTCACGTGTCGGGGCCTCATTCTCTTCCCCGTAGCCTTTGCGACATCTGAATTGCTAGCTGCTTCCTACGGAAATTTCGCTCTCGCTCAGTAGAAATTAACCACTAAATATATTCCTTTACCTGGGTAGAACTGATTCGCTGGTATAATTTTCCAGGTTTTTCTGTTGGCCTCCATATTTATTTCTCTCTAAACAAAACAACAACAAATTTTTCTTTCGTCTGACGCAGGTATAGCGGCGTTATGAACTTGTTTTTATTTACGATTTTATATTTTGCTAATTTATATGACTCAGGCTATATTTTCCAGGCATCAAATAGCAAGAAATAATATTAATGTAAATAAAATGCAAAGAACGTACCCAGTCGATACATCTCCAAATAGAGAGTAGCCATCTTTGGAAATAAGTTTTTAGTTTTTTTTCCCTCTTTCATTGATGCACCTCCTTTAAATAGTCATTTATTATATTAACATCTTCGGAAGAATATTTGTTCTAGTTAATTTAGGATATATTATTCAGTGATGCATACATTTTTCTTTGTCTCTACATAATTGCCTATATAATTACTTTATTTCTATTTAACCTAAATTGTTCTTTCCCATCCTATTCATCCATTCATCTAAGATTCGAATCATGTTAGTTATTATATATAATTCTGTAGACATTTACTTCGTATTTTGTGGGAAAGAAATCAAACGAATTCCATGAGCACTGCCACGTGGCAGAAACGTGGGAACTCTATTCTTACAATGTCGAATTCTGGGATGTGAAGCTAGGTTCTGGAGGTTTATAAATAAACGTTTGGAGGTGTATCTAGGTATTTCTAGGGTATTGGTTTATTTTAGAGGTAATGTCTATGGGTATTCGGGTTGTGATTTTAAGGAGGAAGGTTATTTAAAGTTTTCTGCGGTATTAGAGGTTGGGGGTTATGGTTTTATGGAGAAAACTTCCTTGGTTTTCCAAGTTATTGAAAGGGTTTCTGTATTGATATTTTGGTTGTAAATTTGTGGAGGATTGTATATGGTTACTTGGTTGTGGTTCTGGGGAAGAAGTTATGGATTGTTGAAAAAGGGTTATTTAAGAATATTTGGGTTGTAGGGAAGGAGGGGGGAAGTATGGATATTTTTTTTTTTTTGGGGGGGGAAGGACTCACTTGGAATTTTTGGTTGTGAAGTCTTGATAGATCGGTTGTTTCAGAGGGTAGAAGTAGGAATCAGTGATTTGGGGATAAATTCCTGCTAGGAAACGAGTTCTTAGTTGTGAGCTTGTTGGGGATGGGGTTTCTAGGAATTATCAGGTTGCAGACCAAGTGAGGTAGGGGTTCCTAGGTTTTGGGTGGGGAAGGGATGCATTCACCTGCGTGAGTCATTCACCTCTTCCTTGAGTTCCGTTCTTTTAAAATTTCAGTTCTTGAATGAGGAAAATATGTCGATAATTGAGAATGTTAAAATGACGAAAAAGATGAAATACTTTCTACTGTTTCTTTAACTTAATTCTTGAATTAAATAAAATCTATTTTTATTACAAATTTCATAAGACGGATATTAATTCATTATACAATATATAGAATATAAGTTGTTTTTAAGTAATGACGAACGTACAAAAACCTTTACCGCCCGAACAGGGACTCGAACCCTGGACCCTTAGGTTAAAAGCCTAATGCTCTACCGACTGAGCTATCCGGGCTTCCGTAGTCATGAAATTAGCAAATTATAAATTGAAATTCTCTCTCTCTCTCTCTCTCTCTCTCTCTCTCTCTCTCTCTCTCTCTCTCTCTCTCTCTCTATCTCTATATATATATATATATATATATATATATATATATATATATATATATATATATATATATATATATATATATATATATATATATGTGTGTGTGATATATATATATATATATATATATATATATATATATGTGTGTGTATATATATATATATATATATATATATATATATATATATATATATATATATATATATATATATATATATATATATATATATATAAATGGTTACATAAGGCATATTCAGAATATTCACCTGTTTCTCGTTAAATAGAATCACACAGACACAAAGTAGGTGTAATTCATGCCAGAGAGAAATGGTTCGATAATGGGTGTAAAAGAGCTAAGGAGTGGAGAGACAAATGCTGGAAAAGGTATAGGAGGAGAAAAAACATAAATGCCTGGCAAACCTACAAAAGAGCAAGAAATGACTACCTAAGTAAAAGGAGAGAGGCAGAGAGAGATTATGAGAGGGACATCACCAGGAAGGCTAAAGAAAATCCCAAGCTTTTCCACAGCTTTATCAGAGGAAAACTGAAGGTAAAAGAACAGGTTTTAAGGCTATAGAGAGCGGATGGAACCATCACTGAGACGGACGAAGAGATCTGCAAAGAATTGAACAAGGAGTTTCAGTCAGTATTTACAGTAGAAAATACCCCACCCCCTCAGATTGCAGTGATAGAAGCTCAAGGGCCGGTACTAGAGAACATCAACCTTACAGCCACAGAGGTATGCAAAGCGCTGATGGATTTAGATGTTCATAAAGCTACAGGTCCTGATGACATATCCCCTCATGTGCTTAAAAAATGCGCAAACACAATATCAGTGGCACTAAGTATCATATTTAAGGAGTCACTGGAGTCGGGGGAGATTCCAAGATGCTGGAAACAAGCAAATGTGATACCTATCTTCAAAAAGGGAAGGAGGGATACGGCTCTGAACTATAGACCAGTTTCCTTGACCAGCATAGTTTGCAAACTTATGGAGAAACTACTAAGGAAACATATCTCTCTTCACTTGGAATCCTTCAACTTTTTGTCAGTGAGGCAACATGGCTTCAGAGAAGGAAGATCAACAGTAACAAACTTATTAGAATTTTATGATGAGGTAAGCCAAATCTTACAGGAAAGAGAGGGCTGGGCAGATTGCATATTCCTAAACTTCCAGAAAGCGTTTGACACTGTTCCACATGGGAGACTTATTAGGAAGCTGCAATCAATGGCTAGAATAGGTGGAAATGTCTTGGAATGGATAAAAACTTACTTAGAAGGAAGGGAACAGAGGGTTAGAGTAAGACACTCAGTGTCTGAATGGAGAAGAGTTAGTAGTGGAGTTCCACAGGGTTCAGTTTTAGGGCCACTTTTGTTCCTTGTATATGTAAATGACCTACCAGAGTCTGTAAATTCATTCATGAATATGTTTGCAGATGATGCAAAGATTGTGAAGAAAGTAAAAAACGAGAACAATGGTAGAGAACTTCAGGAGGATCTAAATAATCTGCATGAGTGGTCAGAAAAGTGGCTAATGAAATTCAATACCTCAAAATGTAAGGTAATGAGAATGGGTACAAGTGCAAGAAGGCCCAAGCTTGACTACTCGGTGGCTGGAGTACAACTTCAAGAGACAGAAAATGAGAGAGATCTAGGAGTAAACATACTGGCAGATTTGTCTCCAGAAATACATATAAATGGCGTAGTAAGGGCAGCATATGCATTCTTATCAAACGTAAGGGTAGCCTTCAGGAACATGGACAAGGAAATGTTCAGAAATATTTATGTAACCTATGTGAGGCCAAAACTCGAATATGCAGCCCCCTTTTGGAATCCGCACTTGAAAAAGCACATAGCTAAGCTTGAAAAAGTTCAAAGACATGCCACGAAACTGGTGCCAGAAATGCGCAATCTCGGTTATGATGAGAGGCTGAGGGAATTAGACTTACCATCACTCGAAGCTAGAAGAGTAAGGGGGGATATGGTGACAGTCTTTAAATTCCTTCATGGTTATGATAGAGTGGATAGGGATCGATATTTCGATATGGCTGGCTCTAGAACTAGAGGTCATAGTTTGAAGCTTCGTAAGAAAACTTGTTTGCAGGATGTAAGGAAATACTTTTTCAGTGTAAGAGTAGTTGATAATTGGAATTCGCTAAGCGAGGAGGTAGTTAATGCTATCTCAATCCATAGTTTTAAGGACAGGTATGATAAATATCACTAAGTCTAAAAATGGAACCGATCAGGAGACGGGAAGATACGAGCTTTGGGCTCTTTCCCGTAAACACAATTAGGTAATCACAATTAGGTAATCACAATTAGCCTTCAGGCACATGGACAAGGAAATGTTCAGAAATATTTATGTAACCTATGTGAGGCCAAAACTCGAATATGCAGCCCCCTTTTGGAATCCGCACTTGAAAAAGCACATAGCTAAGCTTGAAAAAGTTCAAAGACATGCCACGAAACTGGTGCCAGAAATACGCAATCTCAGTTATGATGAGAGGCTGAGGGAATTAGACTTACCATCACTCGAAGCTAGAAGAGTAAGGGGGGATATGGTGACAGTCTTTAAATTCCTTCATGGTTATGATAGAGTGGATAGGGATCGATATTTCGATATGGCTGGCTCTAGAACTAGAGGTCATAGTTTGAAGCTTCGTAAGAAAACTTGTTTGCAGGATGTAAGGAAATACTTTTTCAGTGTAAGAGTAGTTGATAATTGGAATTCGCTAAGCGAGGAGGTAGTTAATGCTATCTCAATCCATAGTTTTAAGGACAGGTATGATAAATATCACTAAGTCTAAAAATGGAACCGATCAGGAGACGGGAAGATACGAGCTTTGGGCTCTTTCCCGTAAACACAATTAGGTAATCACAATTAGGTAATCACAATTAGCCTTCAGGCACATGGACAAGGAAATGTTCAGAAATATTTATGTAACCTATGTGAGGCCAAAACTCGAATATGCAGCCCCCTTTTGGAATCCGCACTTGAAAAAGCACATAGCTAAGCTTGAAAAAGTTCAAAGACATGCCACGAAACTGGTGCCAGAAATACGCAATCTCAGTTATGATGAGAGGCTGAGGGAATTAGACTTACCATCACTCGAAGCTAGAAGAGTGAGGGGGGATATGGTGACAGTCTTTAAATTCCTTCATGGTTATGATAGAGTGGATAGGGATCGATATTTTGATATGGCTGGCTCTAGAACTAGAGATCATAGTTTGAAGCTTCGTAAGAAAACTTCTTTGCAGGATGTAAGGAAATACTTTTTCAGTGTAAGAGTAGTTGATAATTGGAATTCGCTAAGCGAGGAGGTAGTTAATGCTATCTCAATCCATAGTTTTAAGGACAGGTATGATAAGTATCACTAAGTCTAAAATGGAAGCGATCAGGAGACGGGAAGATACGAGCTTTGGGCTCTTTCCCGTAAACACAATTAGGTAATCACAATTAGGTAATCACACACACCACACACACATTTGTCTCCAGAAATTCATATAAATGACATAGTAAGGGCAGCATATGCATTCTTATCAAATGCAAGGGTAGCCTTCAGGCACATGGACAAGGAAATGTTCAGAAATATTTATGTAACCTATATGAGGCAAAAACTTGAATATGCAGACCCCTTTTGGAATCCGCACTTGAAAAAGCACGTAGCTAAGTTTGAAAAATTTCAAAGACATACCACGAAACTGTTGCCAGAAATACGTAATCTCAGTTATGATGAGAGGCTGAGGGAATTAGACTTACCATCACTTGAAGCTAGAAGATTGAGGGGGATATGGTGACAGTCTTTAAATTCCTTCATGGTTATGATAGAGTGGATAGGGATCGATATTTTGATATGGCTGGCTCTAGAACTAGAGGTCATAGTTTGAAGCTTCGTAAGAAAAGTTCTTTGCAGGATGTAAGGAAATACTTTTTCAGTGTAAGAGTAGTTGATAATTGGAATTGGCTATGCGAGGAGGTAGTTAATGCTATCTCAATCCATAGTTTTAAGGACAGGTATGATAAGTATCACTAAGTATAAAATGGAAGCGATGAGGAGACGGGAAGATACGAGCTTTGGGCTCTTTCCCGTAAACACAATTAGGTAATCACAATTAGGTAATATATAATAGGGATCGATATTTTGACATGGCTGGCTCTAGAACTAGAGGTCATAGTTTGAAGCTTCGTAAGAAAAGTTCTTCGCAGGATGTAAGGAAATACTTTTTCAGTGTAAGAGTAGTTGATAATTGGAATTGGCTAAGCGAGGAGGTAGTTAATGCTATCTCAATCCATAGTTTTAAGGACAGGTATGATAAGTATCACTAAGTATAAAATGGAATCGATGAGGAGACGGGAAGATACGAGCTTTGGGCTCTTTCCCGTAAACACAATTAGGTAATCACAATTAGGTAATATATAATAGGGATCGATATTTTGACATGGCTGGCTCTAGAACTAGAGGTCATAGTTTGAAGCTTCGTAAGAAAAGTTCTTCGCAGGATGTAAGGAAATACTTTTTCAGTGTAAGAGTAGTTGATAATTGGAATTGGCTAAGCGAGGAGGTAGTTAATGCTATCTCAATCCATAGTTTTAAGGACAGGTATGATAAGTATCACTAAGTCTAAAATGGAAGCGATCAGGAGACGGGAAGATACGAGCTTTGGGCTCTTTCCCGTAAACACAATTAGGTAATCACACACACACACACACACACACACACACACACACACACACACACACACACACACACACACACATTTGTCTCCAGAAATTCATATAAATGACATAGTAAGGGCAGCATATGCATTCTTATCAAATGCAAGGGTAGCCTTCAGGCACATGGACAAGGAAATGTTCAGAAATATTTATGTAACCTATATGAGGCAAAAACTTGAATATGCAGACCCCTTTTGAAATCCGCACTTGAAAAAGCACGTAGCTAAGTTTGAAAAATTTCAAAGACATACCACGAAACTGTTGCCAGAAATACGTAATCTCAGTTATGATGAGAGGCTGAGGGAATTAGACTTACCATCACTTGAAGCTAGAAGATTGAGGGGGGATATGGTGACAGTCTTTAAATTCCTTCATGGTTATGATAGAGTGGATAGGGATCGATATTTTGATATGGCTGGCTCTAGAACTAGAGGTCATAGTTTGAAGCTTCGTAAGAAAAGTTCTTTGCAGGATGTAAGGAAATTCTTTTTCAGTGTAAGAGTAGTTGATAATTGGAATTCGCTAAGCGAGGAGGTAGTTAATGCTATCTCAATCCATAGTTTTAAGGACAGGTATGATAAGTATCACTAAGTATAAAATGGAAGCGATCAGGAGACGGGAAGATACGAGCTTTGGGCTCTTTCCCGTAAACACAATTAGGTAATCACAATTAGGTAATATATAATAGGGATCGATATTTTGACATGGCTGGCTCTAGAACTAGAGGTCATAGTTTGAAGCTTCGTAAGAAAAGTTCTTCGCAGGATGTAAGGAAATACTTTTTCAGTGTAAGAGTAGTTGATAATTGGAATTGGCTAAGCGAGGAGGTAGTTAATGCTATCTCAATCCATAGTTTTAAGGACAGGTATGATAAGTATCACTAAGTATAAAATGGAATCGATGAGGAGACGGGAAGATACGAGCTTTGGGCTCTTTCCCGTAAACACAATTAGGTAATCACAATTAGGTAATATATAATAGGGATCGATATTTTGACATGGCTGGCTCTAGAACTAGAGGTCATAGTTTGAAGCTTCGTAAGAAAAGTTCTTCGCAGGATGTAAGGAAATACTTTTTCAGTGTAAGAGTAGTTGATAATTGGAATTGGCTAAGCGAGGAGGTAGTTAATGCTATCTCAATCCATAGTTTTAATGACAGGTATGATAAGTATCACTAAGTCTAAAATGGAAGCGATCAGGAGACGGGAAGATACGAGCTTTGGGCTCTTTCCCGTAAACACAATTAGGTAATCACACACACACACACACACACACACACACACACACACACACACACACACACACACACACATTTGTCTCCAGAAATTCATATAAATGACATAGTAAGGGCAGCATATGCATTCTTATCAAATGCAAGGGTAGCCTTCAGGCACATGGACAAGGAAATGTTCAGAAATATTTATGTAACCTATATGAGGCAAAAACTTGAATATGCAGACCCCTTTTGAAATCCGCACTTGAAAAAGCACGTAGCTAAGTTTGAAAAATTTCAAAGACATACCACGAAACTGTTGCCAGAAATACGTAATCTCAGTTATGATGAGAGGCTGAGGGAATTAGACTTACCATCACTTGAAGCTAGAAGATTGAGGGGGGATATGGTGACAGTCTTTAAATTCCTTCATGGTTATGATAGAGTGGATAGGGATCGATATTTTGATATGGCTGGCTCTAGAACTAGAGGTCATAGTTTGAAGCTTCGTAAGAAAAGTTCTTTGCAGGATGTAAGGAAATTCTTTTTCAGTGTAAGAGTAGTTGATAATTGGAATTCGCTAAGCGAGGAGGTAGTTAATGCTATCTCAATCCATAGTTTTAAGGACAGGTATGATAAGTATCACTAAGTCTAAAATGGAAGCGATCAGGAGACGGGAAGATACGAGCTTTGGGCTCTTTCCCGTAAACACAATTAGGTAATCACAATTAGGTAATATATAATAGGGATCGATATTTTGACATGGCTGGCTCTAGAACTAGAGGTCATAGTTTGAAGCTTCGTAAGAAAAGTTCTTCGCAGGATGTAAGGAAATACTTTTTCAGTGTAAGAGTAGTTGATAATTGGAATTGGCTAAGCGAGGAGGTAGTTAATGCTATCTCAATCCATAGTTTTAAGGACAGGTATGATAAGTATCACTAAGTATAAAATGGAATCGATGAGGAGACGGGAAGATACGAGCTTTGGGCTCTTTCCCGTAAACACAATTAGGTAATCACAATTAGGTAATATATGATAGGGATCGATATTTTGACATGGCTGGCTCTAGAACTAGAGGTCATAGTTTGAAGCTTCGTAAGAAAAGTTCTTCGCAGGATGTAAGGAAATACTTTTTCAGTGTAAGAGTAGTTGATAATTGGAATTGGCTAAGCGAGGAGGTAGTTAATGCTATCTCAATCCATAGTTTTAAGGACAGGTATGATAAGTATCACTAAGTCTAAAATGGAAGCGATCAGGAGACGGGAAGATACGAGCTTTGGGCTCTTTCCCGTAAACACAATTAGGTAATCACACACACACACACACACACACACACACACACACACACACACACACACACACACACATTTGTCTCCAGAAATTCATATAAATGACATAGTAAGGGCAGCATATGCATTCTTATCAAATGCAAGGGTAGCCTTCAGGCACATGGACAAGGAAATGTTCAGAAATATTTATGTAACCTATATGAGGCAAAAACTTGAATATGCAGACCCCTTTTGAAATCCGCACTTGAAAAAGCACGTAGCTAAGTTTGAAAAATTTCAAAGACATACCACGAAACTGTTGCCAGAAATACGTAATCTCAGTTATGATGAGAGGCTGAGGGAATTAGACTTACCATCACTTGAAGCTAGAAGATTGAGGGGGGATATGGTGACAGTCTTTAAATTCCTTCATGGTTATGATAGAGTGGATAGGGATCGATATTTTGATATGGCTGGCTCTAGAACTAGAGGTCATAGTTTGAAGCTTCGTAAGAAAAGTTCTTTGCAGGATGTAAGGAAATTCTTTTTCAGTGTAAGAGTAGTTGATAATTGGAATTCGCTAAGCGTGGAGGTAGTTAATGCTATCTCAATCCATAGTTTTAAGGACAGGTATGATAAGTATCACTAAGTCTAAAATGGAAGCGATGAGGAGACGGGAAGATACGAGCTTTGGGCTCTTTCCCGTAAACACAATTAGGTAATCACAATTAGGTAATATATAATAGGGATCGATATTTTGACATGGCTGGCTCTAGAACTAGAGGTCATAGTTTGAAGCTTCGTAAGAAAACTTCTTCGCAGGATGTAAGGAAATACTTTTTCAGTGTAAGAGTAGTTGATAATTGGAATTGGCTAAGCGAGGAGGTAGTTAATGCTATCTCAATCCATAGTTTTAAGGACAGGTATGATAAGTATCACTAAGTCTAAAATGGAAGCGATCAGGAGACGGGAAGATACGAGCTTTGGGCTCTTTCCCGTAAACACAATTAGGTAATCACAATTAGGTAACCACACACACACACACACACACATTTGTCTCCAGAAATTCATATAAATGACATAGTAAGGGCAGCATATGCATTCTTATCAAATGCAAGGGTAGCCTTCAGGCACATGGACAAGGAAATGTTCAGAAATATTTATGTAACCTATATGAGGCAAAAACTTGAATATGCAGACCCCTTTTGAAATCCGCACTTGAAAAAGCACGTAGCTAAGTTTGAAAAATTTCAAAGACATACCACGAAACTGTTGCCAGAAATACGTAATCTCAGTTATGATGAGAGGCTGAGGGAATTAGACTTACCATCACTTGAAGCTAGAAGATTGAGGGGGGATATGGTGACAGTCTTTAAATTCCTTCATGGTTATGATAGAGTGGATAGGGATCGATATTTTGATATGGCTGGCTCTAGAACTAGAGGTCATAGTTTGAAGCTTCGTAAGAAAAGTTCTTTGCAGGATGTAAGGAAATTCTTTTTCAGTGTAAGAGTAGTTGATAATTGGAATTCGCTAAGCGAGGAGGTAGTTAATGCTATCTCAATCCATAGTTTTAAGGACAGGTATGATAAGTATCACTAAGTATAAAATGGAAGCGATCAGGAGACGGGAAGATACGAGCTTTGGGCTCTTTCTCGTAAACACAATTAGGTAATCACAATTAGGTAATATATAATAGGGATCGATATTTTGACATGGCTGGCTCTAGAACTAGAGGTCATAGTTTGAAGCTTCGTAAGAAAAGTTCTTCGCAGGATGTAAGGAAATACTTTTTCAGTGTAAGAGTAGTTGATAATTGGAATTGGCTAAGCGAGGAGGTAGTTAATGCTATCTCAATCCATAGTTTTAAGGACAGGTATGATAAGTATCACTAAGTATAAAATGGAAGCGATCAGGAGACGGGAAGATACGAGCTTTGGGCTCTTTCCCGTAAACACAATTAGGTAATCACAATTAGGTAATCACACACACACACACACACACACACACATTTGTCTCCAGAAATTCATATAAATGACATAGTAAGGGCAGCATATGCATTCTTATCAAATGCAAGGGTAGCCTTCAGGCACATGGACAAGGAAATGTTCAGAAATATTTATGTAACCTATATGAGGCAAAAACTTGAATATGCAGACCCCTTTTGAAATCCGCACTTGAAAAAGCACGTAGCTAAGTTTGAAAAATTTCAAAGACATACCACGAAACTGTTGCCAGAAATACGTAATCTCATTTATGATGAGAGGCTGAGGGAATTAGACTTACCATCACTTGAAGCTAGAAGATTGAGGGGGGATATGGTGACAGTCTTTAAATTCCTTCATGGTTATGATAGAGTGGATAGGGATCGATATTTTGATATGGCTGGCTCTAGAACTAGAGGTCATAGTTTGAAGCTTCGTAAGAAAAGTTCTTTGCAGGATGTAAGGAAATTCTTTTTCAGTGTAAGAGTAGTTGATAATTGGAATTGGCTAAGCGAGGAGGTAGTTAATGCTATCTCAATCCATAGTTTTAAGGACAGGTATGAAAAGTATCACTAAGTATAAAATGGAATCGATGAGGAGACGGGAAGATACGAGCTTTGGGCTCTTTCCCGTAAACACAATTAGGTAATCACAATTAGGTAATATATAATAGGGATCGATATTTTGACATGGCTGGCTCTAGAACTAGAGGTCATAGTTTGAAGCTTCGTAAGAAAACTTCTTCGCAGGATGTAAGGAAATACTTTTTCAGTGTAAGAGTAGTTGATAATTGGAATTGGCTAAGCGAGGAGGTAGTTAATGCTATCTCAATCCATAGTTTTAAGGACAGGTATGATAAGTATCACTAAGTCTAAAATGGAAGCGATCAGGAGACGGGAAGATACGAGCTTTGGGCTCTTTCCCGTAAACACAATTAGGTAATCACAATTAGGTAATATATAATAGGGATCGATATTTTGACATGGCTGGCTCTAGAACTAGAGGTCATAGTTTGAAGCTTCGTAAGAAAACTTCTTCGCAGGATGTAAGGAAATACTTTTTCAGTGTAAGAGTAGTTGATAATTGGAATTCGCTAAGCGAGGAGGTAGTTAATGCTATTTCAATCCATAGTTTTAAGGACAGGTATGATAAGTATCACTAAGTATAAAATGGAAGCGATCAGGAGACGGGAAGATACGAGCTTTGGGCTCTTTCCCGTAAACACAATTAGGTAATCACACACACACACACACACACACACACACACACACACACACACACACACACACACACACACACACATTTGTCTCCAGAAATTCATATAAATGACATAGTAAGGGCAGCATATGCATTCTTATCAAATGCAAGGGTAGCCTTCAGGCACATGGACAAGGAAATGTTCAGAAATATTTATGTAACCTATATGAGGCAAAAACTTGAATATGCAGACCCCTTTTGAAATCCGCACTTGAAAAAGCACGTAGCTAAGTTTGAAAAATTTCAAAGACATACCACGAAACTGTTGCCAGAAATACGTAATCTCAGTTATGATGAGAGGCTGAGGGAATTAGACTTACCATCACTTGAAGCTAGAAGATTGAGGGGGGATATGGTGACAGTCTTTAAATTCCTTCATGGTTATGATAGAGTGGATAGGGATCGATATTTTGATATCGCTGGCTCTAGAACTAGAGGTCATAGTTTGAAGCTTCGTAAGAAAAGTTCTTTGCAGGATGTAAGGAAATACTTTTTCAGTGTAAGAGTAGTTGATAATTGGAATTGGCTAAGCGAGGAGGTAGTTAATGCTATCTCAATCCATAGTTTTAAGGACAGGTATGATAAGTATCACTAAGTCTAAAATGGAAGCGATCAGGAGACGGGAAGATACGAGCTTTGGGCTCTTTCCCGTAAACACAATTAGGTAATCACAATTAGGTAATATATAATAGGGATCGATATTTTGACATGGTTTCCTCTAGAACTAGAGGTCATAGTTTGAAGCTTCGTAAGAAAACTTCTTCGCAGGATGTAAGGAAATACTTTTTCAGTGTAAGAGTAGTTGATAATTGGAATTGGCTAAGCGAGGAGGTAGTTAATGCTATCTCAATCCATAGTTTTAAGGACAGGTATGATAAGTATCACTAAGTATAAAATGGAAGCGATCAGGAGACGGGAAGATACGAGCTTTGGGCTCTTTCCCGTAAACACAATTAGGTAATCACACACACACACACACACACACACACACACACATACACACACACACACACACATTTGTCTCCAGAAATTCATATAAATGACATAGTAAGGGCAGCATATGCATTCTTATCAAATGCAAGGGTAGCCTTCAGGCACATGGACAAGGAAATGTTCAGAAATATTTATGTAACCTATATGAGGCAAAAACTTGAATATGCAGACCCCTTTTGAAATCCGCACTTGAAAAAGCACGTAGCTAAGTTTGAAAAATTTCAAAGACATACCACGAAACTGTTGCCAGAAATACGTAATCTCAGTTATGATGAGAGGCTGAGGGAATTAGACTTACCATCACTTGAAGCTAGAAGATTGAGGGGGGATATGGTGACAGTCTTTAAATTCCTTCATGGTTATGATAGAGTGGATAGGGATCGATATTTTGATATGGCTGGCTCTAGAACTAGAGGTCATAGTTTGAAGCTTCGTAAGAAAAGTTCTTTGCAGGATGTAAGGAAATACTTTTTCAGTGTAAGAGTAGTTGATAATTGGAATTGGCTAAGCGAGGAGGTAGTTAATGCTATCTCAATCCATAGTTTTAAGGACAGGTATGATAAGTATCACTAAGTCTAAAATGGAAGCGATCAGGAGACGGGAAGATACGAGCTTTGGGCTCTTTCCCGTAAACACAATTAGGTAATCACAATTAGGTAATATATAATAGGGATCGATATTTTGACATGGTTGGCTCTAGAACTAGAGGTCATAGTTTGAAGCTTCGTAAGAAAACTTCTTCGCAGGATGTAAGGAAATACTTTTTCAGTGTAAGAGTAGTTGATAATTGGAATTGGCTAAGCGAGGAGGTAGTTAATGCTATCTCAATCCATAGTTTTAAGGACAGGTATGATAAGTATCACTAGGTATAAAATGGAAGCGATCAGGAGACGGGAAGATACGAGCTTTGGGCTCTTTCCCGTAAACACAATTAGGTAATCACACACGCACGCACACACACACACACATCACACACACACACACACATTTGTCTCCAGAAGTTCATATAAACGACATAGTAAGGGCAGCATATGCATTCTTATCAAATGCAAGGGTAGCCTTCAGGCACATGGACAAGGAAATGTTCAGAAATATTTATGTAACCTATATGAGGCAAAAACTTGAATATGCAGACCCCTTTTGAAATCCGCACTTGAAAAAGCACGTAGCTAAGTTTGAAAAATTTCAAAGACATACCACGAAACTGTTGCCAGAAATACGTAATCTCAGTTATGATGAGAGGCTGAGGGAATTAGACTTACCATCACTTGAAGCTAGAAGATTGAGGGGGGATATGGTGACAGTCTTTAAATTCCTTCATGGTTATGATAGAGTGGATAGGGATCGATATTTTGATATGGCTGGCTCTAGAACTAGAGGTCATAGTTTGAAGCTTCGTAAGAAAAGTTCTTTGCAGGATGTAAGGAAATACTTTTTCAGTGTAAGAGTAGTTGATAATTGGAATTGGCTAAGCGAGGAGGTAGTTAATGCTATCTCAATCCATAGTTTTAAGGACAGGTATGATAAGTATGACTAAGTATAAAATGGAAGCGATCAGGATACGGGAAGATACGAGCTTTGGGCTCTTTCCCGTAAACACAATTAGGTAATATATAATAGGGATCGATATTTTGACATGGCTGGCTCTAGAACTAGAGGTCATAGTTTGAAGCTTCGTAAGAAAAGTTCTTCGCAGGATGTAAGGAAATACTTTTTCAGTGTAAGAGTAGTTGATAATTGGAATTGGCTAAGCGAGGAGGTAGTTAATGCTATCTCAATCCATAGTTTTAAGGACAGGTATGATAAGTATCACTAAGTATAAAATGGAAGCGATCAGGAGACGGGAAGATACGAGCTTTGGGCTCTTTCCCGTAAACACAATTAGGTAATCACAATTAGGTAATCACACACACACACACACACACACACACACACATTTGTCTCCAGAAGTTCATATAAACGACATAGTAAGGGCAGCATATGCATTCTTATCAAATGCAAGGGTAGCCTTCAGGCACATGGACAAGGAAATGTTCAGAAATATTTATGTAACCTATATGAGGCAAAAACTTGAATATGCAGACCCCTTTTGAAATCCGCACTTGAAAAAGCACGTAGCTAAGTTTGAAAAATTTCAAAGACATACCACGAAACTGTTGCCAGAAATACGTAATCTCAGTTATGATGAGAGGCTGAGGGAATTAGACTTACCATCACTTGAAGCTAGAAGATTGAGGGGGGATATGGTGACAGTCTTTAAATTCCTTCATGGTTATGATAGAGTGGATAGGGATCGATATTTTGATATGGCTGGCTCTAGAATTAGAGGTCATAGTTTGAAGCTTCGTAAGAAAAGTTCTTTGCAGGATGTAAGGAAATACTTTTTCAGTGTAAGAGTAGTTGATAATTGGAATTGGCTAAGCGAGGAGGTAGTTAATGCTATCTCAATCCATAGTTTTAAGGACAGGTATGATAAGTATCACTAAGTCTAAAATGGAAGCGATCAGGAGACGGGAAGATACGAGCTTTGGGCTCTTTCCCGTAAACACAATTAGGTAATCACACTTAGGTAGTCACACACACACACATCATAGTTTGCAAAGTTATGGAGAAACTACTAAGGAAACATATCTCTCTTCACTTGGAATCCTTCAACTTTTTGTCAGTGAGGCAACATGGCTGCAGAGAGGGTAGATCAACAGTAACAAACTTATTAGAATTTTATGATGAGGTAAGCCGAATCTTACAGGAAAGAAAGGGCTGGGCAGATTGCATATTCCTAAACTTCCAGAAAGCGTTTGACACTGTTCCACATGGGAGACTTATTAATAAGCTGCAAGCAATGGCTAGAATAGGTGGAAATGTCTTGGAATGGACAAATACTTACTTAGAAGGAAGGGAACAGAGGGTTAGAGTAAGACACTCAGTGTCTGAATGGAGAAGAGTTAGTAGTGGAGTTCCACAGGGTTCAGTTTTAGGGCCACTTTTATTCCTTGTATATGTAAATGACCTACCAGAGTCTGTAAATTCATTCATGAATATGTTTGCAGATGTTGCTAAGATTGTGAAGAAAGTAAAAAACGAGAAAAATGATAGAGAACTTCAGGAGGATCTAAATAGTCTGCATGATTGGTCAGAAAAGTGGCTAATGAAATTCAGTACTTCAAAATGTAAGATAATGAGAATGGGTACAAGTGCAAGAAGGCCCAAGCTTGACTACTCGGTGGCTGGAGTACAACTTCAAGAGACAGAAAATGGGAGAGATCTAGGAGTAAACATACTGGCAGATTTGTCTCCAGAAATACATATAAATGGCATAGTAAGGGCAGCATAGGCTTTCTTATCAAACGTAAGGGTAGCCTTCAGGCACATGGACAAGGAAATGTTCAGAAATATTTATGTAACCTATGTGAGGCCAAAACTCGAATATGCAGCCCCCTTTTGGAATCCACACTTGAAAAAGCACATAGCTAAGCTTGAAAAAGTTCAAAGACATGGCACGAAACTGGTGCCAGAAATACACAATCTCAGTTATGATGAGAGGCTGAGGGAATTAGACTTACCATCACTCGAAGCTAGAAGATTGCGGGGGGATATGGTAAAAGTCTTTAAATTCCTTCATGGTTATGATAGAGTGGATAAGGATCGATATTTTGATATGGCTGGCTCTAGAACTAGAGGTCATAGTTTGAAGCTTCGTAAGAAAACTTCTTTGCAGGATGTAAGGCAGTACTTTTATAGCGTAAAAAGTAGTTGCTAATTGGAATTGGCTAAGCGAGGAGGTAGTTAATGCTATCTCAATCCATAGTTTTAAGGACAGGTATGATAAGTGTCACTAAGTATAAAATGGAAGCGATCAGGAGACGGGAGAATGCGAGCTTTGGGCTCTTTCCCGCAAACACAATTAGGTAAGTACAATTAGATAAGTACACACACACACACACACACACACACACACACACACACACACACACATATATATATATATATATATATATATATATATATATATATATATATATATATATATATATATATATATATATATATATATATATATATATATATATATATAGATAGATAGATAGATAGATAGATAGATAGATAGATAGACAGGTACATAAATAGAATTAGAGAGGGAGAGCACCTTGAAATCTATAATTCTCTCACCAACCTGAAGGTGTTTTTCTCTCCCTCTTTAGTAGTGTGTTTTGCTGCGCTACCTGGCAAGCTCAGGTGTTGGTATTTAATTTTATTATTTTTTCTCTAACATATTCTTAATCTGCTATTTATACTTCATTGGGCTGTGGAGATGAAGTTCTGGTGGCCTTGGGGGGAAGGGTATTGGGGAGGACCCGCTATAGCCAGGGCCGGCCTTAAGCCAGTTGGACAAACTGTTTCCGAATGGATCTTGCGCCTAAGGGGGACTCGCGCTTGAGTATAATTACAAAGTCGGTACTGTTTATTTGTACTGGATAAGGAAAAATAGTAACTGGCAACTTTTCTTAAGCGAAAAAACTGTTTCAATTGACTCAGTCCATCTTCTTCGTCTACATCTTTTGACTCAGTCCTTATTAGGGGAAAAATGGCTCAAATATATTATTATTATTATTATTATTATTATTATTATTATATATTATTATTATTATTATTATTATTATTATTATTAAACTTTTTTCCTGTTAGTATTATCGAACTATCCTTCCTCCTTTACATCTTTAAACTATTAATTGAAAAGAACTCTTAGGAGAGTACTGTATGTATATGTGAGTTCGCAAGTACGTACGCACACACTCACGCGTACGTACGTACGTATGTATGTGAAAACTGGGTTAAATATGGCACTTATCAATTGCAGAATATGGTCCCCAGAAGGTAAACTTCGAATTTGTGGAAACTTGGATATGGTACCTCATGACTTCCAAAGAACTGCCTGGTAAGAATGACACCATCATGGCCTCAGTATTTACAAGATATATTTTTGACCGAACAAACTTCGAAAATATCAAGTTTCTCATCATGATTATTTTCATTCTCACCACTGCAGTCATCTTGGGCTACACACAAGATGATCTCGTTCAAGTCCTTAAATATCCAGAACATTTAAGAAGCTTCCAGAACAAATTCAGAATGCTGGAATACCTTCCAAGTGCTTCCAGAATCAAGGAATTGATGAAGTATTGGCTGATTCAATTTCTTTTCGAAAATGTCTTCGATGAAGCAGTTATTCCAGCGTTTTCCAGAGTCCCATTCCTGAGGCACGATATCGAAAAAACTTCCATCCCAACCGATAAGGGAATTGGATCTACGTCTGCCGTGGGTAGAGTCAAAGTCTTCAGGAACATTGAAAAGTTCTTCAAAGTATTACTGCATGTTGCATCCGAAGTCAGTCACTTCATAGCTTTACTTCTGGAGAGAGAAGAAGGGGAATATGATCAAGAGTCTGAATTATTCCTGCCAATTTCTCCTTATCTCCAAGAGCTTTCTGATGAAGACGATGAAAAAGGCCAATGTTCTATAACAATCGCCGCAGGACCCATACTCATAGGATGTATCCGTGAAAACCCTTTTCTACGACGTTTGGGTCCTCTGTTTCAGAAACTGGGTCTGGCTCATCAGTTCCTCATCTTCCGTTGGGAAGACAAAATCAGAATCGTAGATGGGAGACAATGTAGGAAATATCTCATCCACTACTATTATAAGGATGACTCATTCCTGCAGGCGAGGCAATGGCATCCTGTCAGACGATTCGATAAGACTCTGTCACCCAAAGAAGTGATGACTGCCATGCTAGAAGTTCCCATTAAGCCATATCACAACTTTTACAATAATTGTCACACGTTAAATCAAGACAGTCTAAGACATCTGGGTATCTATGTGAGAACGCATAGGAATTATTTACCAAGATTTTTCATAAATATTTTGAATCACTCTATTACATGTTATATTCGGTATAATGAAATAAAAAGAAGGCAGAAGACTAAAAGAGGACAACAGCAGGAAACATGGAGAAGAAGTTAGATGCCGCGCGGAAGAAGCTTTTGAGGACAGAAAATGAATTTAGATGATGAGAAAATAACGTTTCATGAACCTTATTGCAGGCACCCAAGAAAACCGTGCCAGCTAAGCAACATATTACAGCTTCACCAGCAATTTCTCCGACCTCTACAGCTTCTGCGATTTCTACAGCTGCATCCACAGTTCCTGAGACTTCTACAACGTCACGTACAGATCCCATTTCAAAGAGACCATTCGCACAGAGCCACACAACACTACAAGCTGATGCTACGTATCAGGTTTTTCGAGAGTAACCTTCAGAGGATGTCGAGAGAAAATTGACACAATTACGGATGTGCGTGTCTCAAGACGTACAAAGGATACTAGAACACACCCTCGAAATAGCCCCAGATACAGATTTTACGGTAAATGAAGTTCTGGATCAGCTAGAATCATACATCAAAGCGAAACGTAACGAAGCTTCACGTGGGCACGAACTCCTGGAAGATGTAATACTTTTGTAATATTTTGTCAATAAACTATATATATATATATATATATATATATATATATATATATATATATATATATATATATATATATATATATATATATTTACCAAACAATCTGACGGTTTTACATGCGACTGAAGAATTTGTCTGAGGTAAGTTTATATATGCTCAAGTGACACACTGACTTGTGTGTGGATGTGTCCTAGCTGTTATTATTATTATTATTATTATTATTAACCTCTCGAAAAATTTTCTGTAAGAATCTCTCTCTCTCTCTCTCTCTCTCTCTCTCTCTCTCTCTCTCTCTCTCTCTCTCTCTCTTTATTATTATTATTATTATTATTATTATTATTATTATTATTATTATTATTATTATTATAATTATTATTATTATTATTATTGGTGTATCTCGATTGGATAGGGTTAGGAATGAAGTGGTGAGAGCAAGAACGGGTGTGAGGAGAGAAATTGCAGCCAGAGTAGATATGAATGTTCTGAGATGGTTTGGCCATGTGGAAAGGATGGATGATGAAAGGCTGCTGAAAAAGGTGATGAATGCGAGAGTTGATGGGAGAAATGCTAGAGGGAGACCTAGGTTTGGATGGATTGATGGAGTAAGGAGAGCCCTGAATGATAGGAGGATGGATGTGAGGGAAGCAAGCGAGCGTGCTAGGAATAGGAATGAGTGGCGAGCGATTGTGACGCGGCTCTGATGGGCATCTGCTGTTACCACGGGGCTGCATCTTACAGAGATAGCCCTGTGGTAGGGGCAGTAGGAGGAGCTGGCAGTTTGTGAAGCGACACAGGTTGTGGAAGAGCCGGGAGGATGGGCTGTGGCACTCCAGCAGTGCCATCTGAACGGTCGCTAGCTCCCTCGTCATTGCCCATAGAGCAAAGTAACCCCCCTACTTGTTTTCCTTTCTTGATGTCGGCTACCCCCCAATTAAAGGGGGAAACAGCCAAGGTATATGTATGTATGATTATTATTTTTATTATTATTATTATTATTATTATTATTATTATTATTATTATTATTATTATTATTATTATTATTATTATTATTATTATTATTATTATTATTATCATTATTATTATTATTATTATTATTATTATTATTATTATTATTATTCTCTCTCTCTCTCTCTCTCTCTCTCTCTCTCTCTCTCTCTCTCTCTCAAGCTATCTGCTTATCTACTTATCGGTCTATCAATATATCTATCTCCTCACACTCACACAAAGAAAGAGACGCCTTACCTGTAGGTATTGATCAGGAGAGCCCGCTAGTTGCTACTTATTGATTAATCGCACGTTGGCCTCTCTCTCTCTCTCTCTCTCTCTCTCTCTCTCTCTCTCTCTCTCTCTCTCTCTCTCTCTCTCTCTCTCTCTCTTTAGGCGTTTAGGCGAGGCATTGAATGCGACGTCCAGTTATAATATCTCTCTCTCTCTCTCTCTCTCTCTCTCTCTCTCTCTCTCTCTCTCTCTCTCTCTCTCTCTCTCTCTCTCTCTCTCTCTCTCTCTCTCTCTCTCTCTCTCTCTCTCTATATATATATATATATATATATATATATATATATATATATATATATATAAATAAGGTTTTTCAACTTACCTTGGACAGTCCAGGACAGTTCGATCTTAAGGTACGGTTCTTTTCTATGCCTACATCTACACTGAATATTCTTGGATATTCATTACACATCTCTTACTATCCCTTCACATCTAACAAGTCATTACACTCTCCATCTCTGTTCCTCTCTATGTATTCTTCGTGCCCAGGCCCGATGAGGGCTGTTTTATTTTATTATTTTTTGGCCCGCCCTGGTGTCAGAAAAAAAAAAAAAAAAAAAAAAAAAAAAAAAAATATATATATATATATATATATATATATATATATATATATATATATATATATATATATATATATATATATATAAATGGTTACGTAAGGCATATTCAGAATATTCACCTGTGTCTTGTTTAATAGAATCATATATATATATATATATACAGTATATATATATATATATATATATATATATATATATATATATATATATATATATATATATATATATATATATATATATATATATATATATATATATATATATATATATATATATATATATATATATATATATATATATATATATATATATATATATATATATATATATATATATATGCTGTGGAGGATTTCCTGTGTATTATTTACCCTTCGATCTTATAACCCCCTAAATTCGGAAATCCTGACACGGCTTCAGTAGAGGCCTACCACGATCTTAAATTCAAATCCTCTACCAATAAAATATAATTAATATTACATGCATAGACATACATACATTTTTTTTATTAGGGGGTTTATAAACTGATGATATGTGAATATTTAAATAAACTCTCCTCACCTTAAATCAAAACTTCCTCATACAGAATAATACATTGTCTAACATACATTCTACCTACGAGTGTTCAATTAAATGAGCTCATTCTGTCCGGATAACCCTTTACTTATCTATCCGGATAACCCTGATGTCGTCAGCAATCACGGGACTCCGAATAAAAAACGTATCTTCTGATCTACGGATCTCTATCACGTTCTTCTACTTGAGTGTTTCGTAATGACCCACGAGAACAACAAACTTTTTGTCAACAAACTTTTTGTGGGGGTATATGTGCCATCAATAATCACGGTAGCAAATGTATTTCATAAATCTCAGCTACGACCGATTTTACACATCCTAAACATGAGTGTCTCGTAGCATCTCACGAGGACAACAAACTTTTTGTGGGCGTATATGCACCATCAAGAATCATGGTAGCAAATGTATTTCATAAATCTCAGCTACGACCGATTTTACACATCCTAAACATGAGTGTCTCGTAGCATCTCACCAGGACAACTAAGGATAAACTTATAAGTACTGTCAATAAACACAGTAAACATGAGTGCCTCGTAGCATCTCACGACAGCAACTAACTTTTTGTAAGAAAGTCTTACAAAACCACCCTCGTTTCTTGGGGTCCTTGGTTACAACGCTACTTTATTTAAACAGGCGAGGCAATAAGCGTTATCAAGGAGGTGAAGGGTTAATGGCCAAAATCCATTAGTGACCTACATTCCTTTCTCCAAGTCTGCTACAGCCAGCCTTCATAATAAACTACACATTATACATACGACTATACTTGTATACATGATAGAAATTAATAAGTACAGATACTAAGTCTAAAAGTATACATTCATGCACTTACATCACAATAAACGAAACTATATGCAAAACAACACTTACATAATGTACGTAGAAATAAACTGTCTTGAAATATATTCAAGACATCCTGGGCCCCTCCAAAAAAGAAAAAATGGGGGTCTCCCCTATCAGTACTACAATTTATCATCTATGATTAAGCGTGCCCACAATTCTTCAACCCTTTGGGCAGCTTGACATTCAGATCTTTCATAATTTGATGATTCCTCTTTGTATACTTCTGACAACAGATATTCCCATGAGAGCTTTTCAGACCAAGCTCTCTGAATAAGAATTTTTCCTCTTCTTAGTAAGGGTGATAATAGACCTAAGGGGTCCAAAAATATACCCACCAGTGACAGAAGTTTATGTTTGGTCAACACATCTTCTCTAGCCTTCAGACTTTTCAAAGACAACTTGTCTGTACTAACATTCCAGATTAAACTAAAGAGTGATACTTTAGGATATCTAGATTTTTCAGAAAGGCGCTGATCCAGTACTCTTTGAAGTTTTGCATTCTTGGAATTCAATGCTTGCAGTGATATTTTGGCCTTTTCCCACTCTACATCTGCATTATTGCATATATCAAACTGTTTCTCTTCACTGGTACAAGCATCCAACAAATTACCCACATGAACATTCCTCCAATATTTCCTCCAACTGTTCTATTAGAGACTTCATTTGTCCAAAGGCACTCTGAAAATTGTGTAGGAGAGGAGTGTGGATAGGCTTCAAGGGAACAGAATCTGTAAAACTTCTAAGTGTAGTTTTATCTTCGTAATGCACTTCTTGCTTTACTCCAGTACTCTCTGGCTCCCACAACTTGTTAACAGGCTCTATGGCCTTCTCAATCAACAACTTATTAACAGGCTCTATGGCCTCTTCAATCAACAACTTATTAACTGGCTCTATGGCCTCTTCAATCAACAACTTATTAACTGGCTCTATGGCCTTTGCAGTCAACAACTTATTGACAGGCTCTATGACCTCCTCAATCAACAACTTATTAACTGGCTATATGGCCACTTCAATCAACTCTTGAGTAGCTGTAGGAAAAACCTGTGTTCCTACTCGCATAACAATATTCCTCTGCACATTACTGGGTTCATGTTGAGTATCACAAGGAATATGGTCATACAACATGACACCACCCGGTGTATCTATCAAAGTATAGACATCCCACTTGTTAATACCACTAACAAACTGACTAAAATGTAAGGCACCAATAACAATGCCAATGTTCTCCAGGACATCACTATAAATATCTTCACCAGCCAACTTGTGACCATTAGACTTTAACACATTTGCAGCCTTTGCTAGTCCTGGAGTGTGGATGCTAATTACCATGTCACCAACTACGAGTAATTTAACTCTGGCTCTTCTTTTCCCCAATTTGATAACTACATTTACAACAGGAAAACTTCCTTTCTTTGTCTCAGAACGAAATGCATCAATACCAAGAGACATTTCATCTACTGGGCTTAATTTAAGCCTTTCAGCTAATTCCCTAGTTATAAAGGAACACTGGGAACCTGTATCAAAGAATAACCTAGTATTTACCCAAAGATTTCCCTTTGAGCTGCTTATTTTTCCATTTGCAGTAGGCAGAGCAGATGAAGGTAAACTCGGCTTCACCATTTGCCTTTGTACTGCCTTCATAGTCATCACACCAACATGTTTCTTGTCCTTTTCTGAGTCAGAATGTTCTGGCTCATTGCTTGACTCATCTAAATTTGAACCATTTCCTGACTGTTCATTCAGAAATGTAGGTTCTTCAAACCTTCTACGAAATTTTAACTCTCGTTCATAACACAAGGCTGCATGATGACCATTTTTCTTACACTTCTTACAGTTTAACTGAGTGTAACATTCATTTGAATAATGCCCTGATTGAGTACATCTCAGACATTTGTTATTGTTTCTCAATTTCTCTCTGCGTTCGTTTATACTAACTACTTTATTACACTGTTCAGACTTATGACCTTGCCAACCAAAGAATACACATTCTGTTTTACTATTTACTACCTTTGCTGTAGCACCATAACTACCCACATTCTTTTTTTAGGACTGGGTCTCATCTCTCTGGGAAGTTTGGGTCTCTCCCTTTGTGTTATCTTTAGTGAAGTTGCCTTCTATATAATATACATATTTTCCCAGTTCCCTCAAGAGGGTTTCATATGTAGGATATGTTGTGTCTATTTTCATGCTAATCCAGTTCTCATCATCTTCTGGCAATTTCATCATCACGAGTTCTGAAAACACCCAATCAGTGTTCTCCATGTATTTATAAGTTTTCAGACTTCGAGTAATGGCTTCTACTTCCTGCCTGAACTTAAAAAGTGAGGCTATATACTATTAGATGAGATGCTGTATACTAAATTTACCTGATAAAGGAAATTTGCAACAATTTATAATGGTGCAAAGTTTGCATAAAATTTGAGTATTAAAAAAAAAAAAAATGTCGAAAATTATAATAGTTTACCCTATTAAATCATATATCATAGAAAATGAATTTAAAGAGAATAACAGAAAATGTGATATTTAATGTACAGTCTCAACTAGAATTAATATGATCTTGCTGTTAGTTCTTAACTTGTTAGTAAGTGTATGTGTATGTAATTACCTAATTATTAGTATATATATATATATATATATATATATATATATATATATATATATATATATATATATATATATATATATATATATATATATATATATATATATATATATATATATATATATATATATATATATATATATATATATACATATATATACATATATATATATATATATATATATATATATATATATATATATATATATATATATATATATATATATATATATATATATACATATATATATATATATATTATATATATATATATATATATATATATATATATATATATATATATATATATATATATATATATAATATATATATATATATATATATATATATATACACACACACACACAAGAACTAGAGGTCTTAGTTTGAAGCTTCGTAAGAAAAGTTCTTTGCAGGATGTAAGGAAATACTTTTTCAGTGTAAGAGTAGTTGATAATTGGAATTGGCTAAGCGAGGAGGTAGTTAATGCTATCTCAGTCCATAGTTTTAAGGACAGGTATGATAAGTATCACTAAGTATAAAATAGAACCAATGGTTATGATAGAGTGGATAGGGATCGATATTTTGATATGGCTGGCTCTAGAACTAGAGGTCATAGTTTGAAGCTTCGTAAGAAAAGTTCTTTGCAGGATGTAAGGAAATACTTTTTCAGTGTAAGAGTAGTTGATAATTGGAATTGGCTAAGCGAGGAGGTAGTTAATGCTATCTCAATCCATAGTTTTAAGGACAGGTATGATAAGTATGACTAAGTATAAAATGGAAGCGATGAGGAGACGGGAAGATACGAGCTTTGGGCTCTTTCCCGTAAACACAATTAGGTAATCACAATTAGGTAATCACACAAAAGAGCAAGAAATTACTACCTAAGTAAAATGAGAGAGGCAGAGAGAGAGAGACTATGAGAGGGACATCACCAGGAAGGATAAAGAAAATCCCAAGCTTTTCCACAGCTTTATCAGAGGAAAACTGAAGGTAAAAGAAAAGGTTTTAAGGCTAAAGAGAGCGGATGGAAGCATCACTGAGACGGATGAAGAGATCTGCAAAGAATTGAACAAGGAGTTTCAGTCAGTATTTACAGTAGAAAATACCCCACCCCCTCAGATTGCAGTGATAGAAGCTCAAGGGCCGGTATTAGAGAACATCAACCTTACAGCCACAGAGGTATGCAAAGCGCTGATGGATTTAGATGTTCATAAATCTACAGGTCCTGATGACATATCCCCTCATGTGCTTAAAAAATGCGCACACTCATTATCAGTGGCATTAAGTATCATATTTAAAAAGTCACTGGAGTCAGGGGAGATTCCAAGATGCTGGAAACAAGCAAATGTGATACCTATCTTCAAAAAGGGAAGGAGGGATACAGCTCTGAACTATAGACCAGTTTCCTTGACCAGCATAGTTTGCAAACTTATGGAGAAACTACTAAGGAAACATATCTCTCTTCACTTGGAATCCTTCAACTTCTTGTCAGTGAGGCAACATGGCTTCAGAGAAGGTAGATCAACAGTAACAAACTTCTTAGAATTTTATGATGAGGTAAGCCGAATCTTACAGGAAAGAGAGGGCTGGGCAGATTGCATATTCCTAGACTTCCAGAAAGCGTTTGACACTGTTCCACATGGGAGACTTATTAGGAAGCTGCAAGCAATGGCTAGAATAGGTGGAAATGTTTTGGAATGGATAAAAACTTACTTAGACAGAAGGGAACAGAGGGTTAGAGTAAGACACTCAGTGTCTGAATGGAGAAGAGTTAGTAGTGGAGTTCCACAGGGTTCAGTTTTAGGGCCACTTTTGTTCCTTGTATATGTAAATGACCTACCAGAGTCTATAAATTCATTCATGAATATGTTTGCAGATGATGCAAAGATTGTGAAGAAAGTAAAAAACGAGAACAATGGTAGAGAACTTCAGGAGGATCTAAATAGTCTGCATGAGTGGTCAGAAAAGTGTCTAATGAAATTCAATACTTCAAAATGTAAGGTAATGAGAATAGGTACAAGTGCAAGAAGGCCCAAGCTTGACTACTCGGTGGCTGGAGTACAACTTCAAGAGACAGAAAATGAGAGAGATCTAGAAGTAAACATACTGGCAGATTTGTGTCCAGAAATACATATAAATGGCATAGTAAGGGCAGCATATTCATTCTTATCAAATGTAAGGGTAGTCTTCAGGCACATGGACAAGGAAATGTTCAGAAATATTTATGTAACCTATGTGAGGCCAAAACTCGAATATGCAGCCCCCTTTTGAAATCCGCACTTGAAAAAGCACATAGCTAAGCGTGAAAAAGTTCAAAGACATGCCACGAAACTGGTGCCAGTCTTTAAATTCCTTCATGGATATTATAGAGTGGATAGGGATCGATATTTTGATATGGCTGGCTCTAGAACTAGAGGTCATAGTTTGAAGCTTCGTAAGAAAACTTCTTTGCAGGATGTAAGGAAATACTTTTTCAGTGTAAGAGTAGTTGAAAATTGGAATTTGCTAAGCGAGTAGGTAGTCAATGCTATCTCAATCCATAGTTTTAAGGACAGGTATGATAAGTATGACTAAGTATAAAATGGAACCGATGAGGAGACGGGAAGATACGAGCTTTGGGCCCTTTCCCGTAAACACAATTAGGTAATCTCAATTAGGTGTGTTATTATATATATATATATATATATATATATATATATATATATATATATATATATATATATATATATATATATATATATATATAATTTGCAATGTTATCATTGCATCCCAATTTCGTCCTTCCTCCTCCTCTCCTTCCCACCATCTCCACACAGGTGAAAACAATTATTATGTCATCACTGGTAAATATAATTATAGATTGGAATTTATAAAAGTGATGGTATTAATAATAGCAATATGATAATTATGCCAGCGACAATAAATAGATAGATAGATAGATAGATAGATAGATAGATAGATCAATAGATATATAGATAGATAGATAGAGAGGTAGATTACAAAGTTGCAGCAATAACAGCAGCATCATTAAAGAAATAATAAAGGCATTATATGATAAGTTTAATTGTAACACCAACTAGCTAGCTAGATAGATAGATAGACAGATAGCTAGATAGAGTGATAGGTAGAGATAGATAGATAGATAGATAGATAGATAGATAGATAGATAGATAGATAGATAGATATATAGATAGATAAAAAGAGAGAGAGAGAGAGAGAGAGAGAGAGAGAGAGAGAGAGAGAGAGAGAGAGAGAGAGAGAGAGAGAGAGAGAGAGAGAGAGAGAGAGAGAGAGAGAGAGAGAGAGAGAGAGAGAGAGAGGAAGTCTTGTATCAGAGAAATATATATTTGTCCAACAGTTGATCGACCAGATAGTAGCAGTAAGGAACAAATAAATAAAGAGATTGATAAATAAATAGATAGAAGGAGAGACATGCAGACAGATGGATTGGTAGGTAGAGTCTATACATAGACGAATAGATAGACAAGGAAAAACTTAGCAAATATGTTGATTATCGGCTCAACAACCAGCTATCCATTCCAGCAACAGAAATTAAATGAACAATGTTGAGCAAACCGTCAGCGAAAAGTTGACGAAACAAGCAACCGAATAATGAAGAACTTCTACCTAGTGTAATCCTATCTTTAGCAAATATCATCAATGGTTGTCACAAACGATCCACAGAAATAAAACCACCAACAAAAGTCGACGAAATAAGAAACCGTATAGTAAGAAGATTCTACTCAGTGTGACCCCGATTTAAGTAATGTAAAAATCTGGGTAATTTTGCTGCATCGCACAACCGGAAGTGCAATGCATTAGTGAAGAAGAATTCGAATGCACATTTTTAGTATTGTTTCTCATAATATTTCCAGCATTAACGAGGTACATATAACCCGTTAACATTTGGTAATGTTTTCCTCATTAAGAATGAGTAATGTCTCTGTTTCATTGTGAATACACACACACACACACACACCCACACACACACACACACACACACACACACACACACACACACACAAATGCTGATGGATTAGCTGGTAAGGCAGTAGAATTAAAAGATAGGATTCACAACAGTAAGGCAGATATAGTAGCAATTACAGAGATTAAGTTGAGTGAGGACATAAACAGTGTCACAGTTTTTCCTAAGGGTTTCAGAATACTAAGGGTTGAAAGATCTGAGAGGACTGGTGGAGGGATAGCACTGATCATAAGTGAAAGGATTCAAGTCGAAGAAATAAACTTGGCTATAGAAAGTGAGTTCAAGGAATTTCTTGTTGCTCGCATAAATACTGGGTCAGAGAGCATTATAATAACTGTTGTATACAACCCACAAAGGAACCAAAATAGGCTTGAAATTTATGAGGAAAGTCATATAGGTACGATTGAAGTCATAAACTCAGTTGTTAACATGGCACGGGAAAAAAAATGTAGGATTTTGATTATGGGAGACTTTAATCATAAAGAGATAGATTGGATAAATCTTGACCCACACAGTGGTGAGGACTCATTCGGGGCAAGATTCCTAGATTGCGTACAAGGGAATTTCCTACACCAACATGTAATGGAACCAACAAGGGCCAGGGGTGGGGATGAGCCATCACTACTTGATCTAGTGTTCACAGATAATGTGTTGGATATTGAAAAAATTGAGTATGAACCACCAATTGGAAAGAGTGACCACTGTGTGTTGTTGATGGAGTATATCATTGAAGATATTCTTCCTGAGAGTAGAGGCACTGAGGACATGAGGAGGAACTATCGGAAAGGAGATTACATCAAAATGAATGAGCTTTTTGCAGTTATTGACTGGAGAACCTTATTTTACAACAAATCTGTACAAGAAATGTATGACATCTTTTGTGAGAAATATGGGAAGATAGTAGATTGCTGCATACCTGTCACCAAAGTAGGTGTAATTCATGCCAGAGAGAAATGGTTCGATAATGGGTGTAAAAGAGCTAAGGAGTGGAGAGACAAATGCTGGAAAAGGTATAGGAGGAGAGAAAACATAAATGCCTGGCAAACCTACAAAAGAGCAAGAAATGACTACCTAAGTAAAAGGAGAGAGGCAGAGAGAGACTATGAGAGGGATATCACCAGGAAGGCTAAAGAAAATCCCAAGCTTTTCCACAGCTTTATCAGAGGAAAACTGAAGGTAAAAGAAAAGGTTTTAAGGCTAAAGAGAGCGGATGGAACCATCACTGAGACGGATGAAGAGATCTGCAAAGAATTGAACAAGGAGTTTCAGTCAGTATTTACAGTAGAAAATACCCCACCCCCTCAGATTGCAGTGATAGAAGCTCAAGGGCCGGTATTAGAGAAAATCAACCTTAGAGCCACAGAGGTATGCAAAGCGCTGATGGATTTAGATGTTCATAAATCTACAGGTCCTGATGACATATCCCCTCATGTGCTTAAAAAAATGCGCAAACACAATATCAGTGGCAGTAAGTATCATATTTAAGGAGTCACTGGAGTCGGGGGAGATTCCAAGATGCTGGAAACAAGCAAATGTGATACCTATCTTCAAAAAGGGAAGGAGGGATATGGCTCTGAACTATAGACCAGTTTCCTTGACCAGCATAGTTTGCAAACTTATGGAGAAACTACTAAGGAAACATATCTCTCTTCACTTGGAATCCTTCAACTTTTTGTCAGTGAGGCAACATGGCTTCAGAGAAGGTAGATCAACAGTAACAAACTTATTAGAATTTTATGATGAGGTAAGCCAAATATTACAGGAAAGAGAGGGCTGGGCAGATTGCATATTCCTAGACTTCCAGAAAGCGTTTGACACTGTTCCACATGGGAGACTTATTAGGAAGCTGCAATCAATGGCTAGAATAGGTGAAAATGTTTTGGAATGGATAAAAACTTACTTAGAAGGAAGGGAACAGAGGGTTAAAGTAAGACACTCAGTGTCTGAATGGAGAAGAGTTAGTAGTGGAGTTCCACAGGGTTCAGTTTTAGGGCCACTTTTGTTCCTTGTATATGTAAATGACCTACCAGAGTCTGTAAATTCATTCATGAATATGTTTGCAGATGATGCAAAGATTGTGAAGAAAGTAAAAAACGAGAACAATGGTAGAGAACTTCAGGAGGATCTAAATAATCTGCATGAGTGGTCAGAAAAGTGGCTAATGAAATTCAATACTTCAAAATGTAAGGTAATGAGAATGGGTACAAGTGCAAGAAGGCCCAAGCTTGACTACTCGGTGGCTGGAGTACAACTTCAAGAGGCAGAAAATGAGAGAGATCTAGGAGTAAACATACTGGCAGATTTGTCTCCAGAAATACATATAAATGGCATAGTAAGGGCAGCATATGCATTCTTATCAAATGTAAGCGTAGCCTTCAGGCACATGGACAAGGAAATGTTCAGAAATATTTATGTAACCTACGTGAGGCCAAAACTCGAATATGCAGCCCCCTTTTGGAATCCACACTTGAAAAAACACATAGCTAAGCTTGAAAAAGTTCAAAGACATGGCACGAAACTGGTGCCAGAAATACGCAATCTCAGTTATGATGAGAGGCTGAGGGAATTAGACTTACCATGACTCGAAGCTAGAAGAGTGAGGGGGGATATGGTGACAGTCTTTAAATTCCTTCATGGTTATGATAGAGTGGATAGGGATCGATATTTTGATATGGCTGGCTCTAGAACTAGAGGTCATAGTTTGAAGCTTCGTAAGAAAACTTCTTTGCAGGATGTAAGGAAATACGTTTTCAGTGTAAGAGTAGTTGATAATTGGAATTGGCTAAGCGAGGAGGTAGTTAATGCTATCTCAATCCATAGTTTTAAGGACAGGTATGATAAGTATCACTAAGTCTAAAATGGAAGCGATCAGGAGACTGGAAGATACGAGCTTTGGGCTCTTTCCCGTAAACACAATTAGGTAATCACAATTAGGTAATCACAATTCGCAAAGCGAGGAGGTAGTTAATCCTAACTCAATCCACAGTTTTAAGGACAATTATGATAAGTATCACTAACTACTAAACAAAAGGTCATAGTTTGAAGCTTTGTAAGAAAACTTCTTTGCAGGATGTAAGGAAGTAGTTGATAACTGGAATTCGCTAAGTGAGGAGGTAGTTAATGCTAAATCAATCCAAAGTTTTAAGGACAGGTATGATAAGTATCACTAAGTACAAAACGGAACCGATCAGGAGACGGGAAGAGTCGAGCTTTGGACTCTTTCCCGTAAGCACAATTAGATAATCACACACTCTCTCACACACAAACACACACACACACACACTTGAATCTGCACTTGAGAAAGCACATAGCTAAGCTTGAAAAAGTTTAAAGACATGCCACGAAACTGGTGCCAGAAATACGCAATCTCAGTTATGATGAGAGGATGAGGGAATTAGACTTACCATGACTCGAAGCTAGAAGAGTGAGGGGGGATATGGTGACAGTCTTTAAATTCCTTCATGGTTATGATAGAGTGGATAGGGATCGATATTTTGATATGGCTGGCTCTAGAACTAGAGGTCATAGTTTGAAGCTTCGTAAGAAAACTTGTTTGCAGGATGTAAGGAAATACTTTTTCAGTGTAAGAGTAGTTGATAATTGGAATTGGCTAAGCGAGGAGGTAGTTAATGCTATCTCAATCCATAGTTTTAAGGACAGGTATGATAAGTATGACTAAGTATAAAATGGAACCGATGAGGAGACGGGAAGATACGAGCTTTGGGCTCTTTCCCGTAAACACAATTAGGTAATCACAATTAGGTAATCACACACACACACACACACACACACACACACACACACACACCACACATATATATATATATATATATATATATATATATATATATATATATATATATATATATATATATATATATATATATATATATATATATATATATATATATATATATATATATATATATATATATATATATATATATATAACCAAATAAGCACATTACATATGTGAAAACATGAATCATATATATATATATATATATATATATATATATATATATATATATATATATATATATAAGTCACCGTGGCTCAAGGTGTAGCGTCCGCGACTCTGAGGCGTTAGGTCGAGGGTTCGCGCCCTGTCACGGTCTGAGGTTAGCAATGGCATGCACTCAGGGTAAGGATTACATCTTCCAAATCAAGTCCTTCGCAAGAGGGCAACCATCCTAGCCCTTGGTAGAAAAGGGAGCCCGTGACGTAAGACCGGAACATATATATATATATATATATATATATATATATATATATATATATATATATATATATATGAATAATTTTTTTTTTAACCCCGACCGGGACTTGAACCTAGGACTTATAATTACTAAGTCAAGGCGCTACCAACTACTCACCACAGAAGGTTAAAAGGAATCCAACCTAATAGCTTATGTTTGCTATACTTAGGAATGAACGCATTCTATCTGAATGCCACTATGTTCATATTACAGATTCCCCAACCTCACTCGTGGCTTCATTTTCGCATATAATTCAATTCCCAATCTGATTCGGGCTATACAATAATCAAATAAGCACATTACATATGTGAAAATATGAATCATTTTTTTACCCCAAGTGAGGTTGAGGAATCTGTAATATGAACGTAGTGGCATTCAGATAGAATGCGTTCATTCCTAAGTATAGCAGATATAAGCTAGAAGGTTGGATTCCTTTTAACCTTTTGTGGTGTGAAGTTGGTAGCGCCTTGATTTAGTAATTATAAGTCCTAGGTTCAAGTCCCGGTCGGGGTAAAAAAATGATTCATGTTTTCACATATGTAATGTGCTTATTTGGGATATATATATATATATATATATATATATATATATATATATATATATATATATATATATATATTTATATATATATATATATATATATATATATATATATATATATATATATATATATATATATATATATATATATATATATATATATATATATATATATATCCTTGGGATTGAGCAAGGGGACACAGAATCTATTCCTTTCATTTTCCTTCAACAGAGAATCAATGCTTGGTTTTGTATGTCTATCTATTTATCTGTCTATCTATCTATCTATCTATCTATCTATCTATCTATCTATCTATCATATATATATATATATATATATATATATATATATATATATATATATATATATATATATAGGGAAAAGTGTGTATTTTTTTATATAAAATTGCTAATACTGAAAATTATCATGAAAATTCTCTTTGCAGCAAGTGAAGAGAAACCAAGATGGGGAGTGTTGCGGCTTGTCAGATGTGAAGGGAGAGAATGAGCTGTGTAACGAATTAACTATATTTACGGAAATTAACATTATTCTCTTAATTCCCCGTCTCCTTTTCCTACATAAAGACTCATCATTTATATAATAAAACTGTGCATGCGTTTAGCATTTATAAATGCGTATATGTGTGTTTTTACCTAATAACGGCATGTGTATGTGCATAATGAACATTGTTCACTGCTCACCTCTTTCAATTACAAAAAAAAAAAAACCTAGAGTATTATCAGGTCAAGCGTACACACAAATAAAAAACAACAATAAAAAACAGTAATCCCAAGGGCTTTGTGGGAATTTTGTGGGATTTTTTTTTTTTATGTTTTTCTTGGGTTTGGAAGAGGTTTATCAACAATACATTTGTTCTGAATCTCTGTATGCCTGTCTGTCAAGCAGAAATAAAATAATATATATATATATATATATATATATATATATATATATATATATATATATATATATATATATATATATATGAATCATTTCTTTTTTACCCCGACCGGGACTCGAACCTAGGACTTATGATTACTAAGTCAAGGCGCTACCACTACACCACAGAAGGTTAAAAGGAATCCAACCTTATAGCTAATATCTGCTATACTTAGGAATGAACGCATTCTAACTGAATGCCACTATGTTCATATTACAGATTCCCCAACCTCACTCGTGGCTTCATTTTAGCATTTAATTCAATTCCCAATCTCATTCGGGCTATGAAATTATCAAATAAGCACATTACATATGTGAAAACATGAATCATTTTTTTTTTACCCCGACCGGGACTCGAACCTAGGACTTATGATTACTAAGTCAAGGCGCTACCACTACACCTTGAACCCCTCCCACTGCCACTATAGCTGCCTCTCTATCTTCCTCTTCATTCAGCAAACACTCAAAATATTCTGCCCATCTTTCCTTGCATCGTTCCCTCTTAACATCTGTCCATTCACATCTTTCACTGTCTCTTCCATCCTCGATCCACCCTTCCTTACTCTCTTCACTTCTTTCCAAAACTTCTTTTTATTCTCCTCATATGACCAACAAAAATCCTGTTCCCACCTAACATTTGCCAACCTCTTCTCTTCCTCTACCTTACGCTTGGTTTCCACATTTTTCTCCCTATATCTTTCATACTTCTCCCTACTTTTACACTGCAGCCATTCCTCAAAAGCCCTCTTTTTCTCTTCCACCTTCATTTTCACCCCTTCATTCCACCACTCGCTGCCCCTCCTCATGCCACCTCCAACAAACCTCTTTCCACACTCATCACTTGCATGTCCCACAAAACATTCTTTCATCAACCCCCATTCCTCCCCTAACTCCCTAACTTCTCTTTCTTTTACCCTGTCATATGCCACTCTCAACCTGTCCTGATATTCCTGTCTCTTCTCTGGCTTTTTCAACTCTTCCACCTTCAATATTTCCCTTCTACATCTCCCCACACCATTTCTCCACTCTTTTGCTACTACCACTTTTGCTTCAACCAAAAAATGATCAGACATCCCAGCAGCCACACCCCTGAATGCATGTCCATCTTTCACTCTACCAATCATGCTCTTTGCTACCAACACATAATCCATCAATGCTCTTTCTTTCACTCTTCCATGTGCCACTCTCATCCATGTATACTTATTTATTAACTTTTTCTTAAATAAACTATTACCTCTCACCAACTCTTGCTCCACACACATATCTAACAGTCTCTCGCCACTCTCATTCACACCTGGTACCCCATACTTTCCTACAACACCTTCTATCTCTCCATCACCCACTCTGGCATTCAAGTCTCCCAACACAACTACATAGTTCCTTCTACTCAGACCATCCACACATCTAGTTAACTCATTCCAGAATTCATCCAGCTCTTCCTCACTTCTCTCACATCCTGGCCCATACGCACTAACAAAAGCCCAACATTCCCTTCCTATCCTAGCCCTCACCCACATCAGCCTAGATGACAGTTCTTTCCATTCCACTACCTGATTTACCATCCATTCACTCAGCAATAATGCCACACCTTCACTTGCTCTCCCACTTTCAACCCCAGACACCCTACCCGTCACATCACCAAATGCCACTTCTCCTTTTCCTTTCATCTTCGTCTCACACAATGCCAATACATCCATCCTCCTCCTACCAAACATATATCCAATCTCACATCTTTTGCTCTCTATCGTACTACAACCACGCACATTTAGACATCCCAAAACTAGAGTGTGGGGAGAAGTTATTCTCCCCTCTACTCCCCTTCTTCTTTGACGTCTCGCAGGAGGTTGATACAAGGGGGGATTCCTAGTTCCCCCGCCCCGTCCACTTTTAGTCGCCTTTTACGACATGCAGGGAATACGGTGAGGCTATTCTTTGATGTTGTGCCCGCCCCACAGGGCGGGTATATATATATATATATATATATATATATATATATATATATATTATATATATATATATATATATATATATATATATATATATATATATATATATTATCAAATAAGCACATTACATATGTGAAAACATGAATCATTTTTTTTACCCCGACCGGGACTTATGATTACTAAGTCAAGGCGCTACCACTACACCACAGAAGGTTAAAAGGAATCCAACCTTATAGCTTATATCTGCTATACTTAGGAATGAACGCATTCTAACTGAATGCCACTATGTTCATATTACAGATTCCCCAACCTCACTCGTGGCTTCATTTTAGCATTTAATTCAAATCCCAATCTCATTCGGGCCATGAAATTATCAAATAAGCACATTACATATGTGAAAACATGAATCATTTTTTTACCCCGACCGGGACTCGAACCTAGGACTTATGATTACTAAGTCAAGGCGCTACCACTACACCACAGAAGGTTAAAAGGAACCCAACCTTATAGCTTATATCTGCTATACTTAGGAATGAACGCATTCTAACTGAATGCCACTATGTTCATATTACAGATTCCCCAACCTCACTCGTGGCTTCATTTTAGCATTTAATTCAAATCCCAGTCTCATTCGGGCCATGAAATTATCAAATAAGCATTATACATATGTGAAAACATGAATCATTTATTTACCCCGACCGGGACTCGAACCTAGGACTTATGATTACTAAGTCAAGGCGCTACCACTACACCACAGAAGGTTAAAAGGAACCCATCCTTATAGCTTATATCTGCTATACTTAGGAATGAACGCATTCTAACTGAATGCCACTATGTTCATATTACAGATTCCCCAACCTCACTCGTGGCTTCATTTTAGCATTTAATTCAAATCCCAATCTCATTCGGGCCATGAAATTATCAAATAAGCACATTACATTTGTGAAAACATGAATCATTTTTTTACCCCGACCGGGACTCGAACCTAGGACTTATGATTACTAAGTCAAGGCGCTAACCTTCTGTGGTGTAGTGGTAGCGCCTTGACTTAGTAATCATAAGTCCTAGGTTCGAGTCCCGGTCGGGGTAAAAAAATGATTCATGTTTTCACATATGTAATGTGCTTATTTGATAATTTCATGGCCCGAATGAGATTGGGATTTGAATTAAATGCTAAAATGAAGCCACGAGTGAGGTTGGGGAATCTGTAATATGAACATAGTGGCATTCAGTTAGAATGCGTTCATTCCTAAGTATAGCAGATATTAGCTATAAGGTTGGGTTCCTTTTAACCTTCTGTGGTGTAGTGGTAGCGCCGTGACTTAGTAATCATAAGTCCTAGGTTCGAGTCCCGGTAGGGGTAAAAAAATGATTCATGTTTTCACATATGTAATGTGCTTATTTGATAATTTCATGGCCCGAACGAGATTGGGATTTGAATTAAATGCTAAAATGAAGCCACGAGTGAGGTTGGGGAATCTGTAATATGAACATAGTGGCATTCAGTTAGAATGCGTTCATTCCTAAGTATAGCAGATATAAGCTATAAGGTTGGGTTCCTTTTAACCTTCTGTGGTGTAGTGGTAGCGCCTTGACTTAGTAATCATAAGTCCTAGGTTCGAGTCCCGGTCGGGGTAAAAAAATGATTCATATATATATATATATATATATATATATATATATATATATATATATATATATATATATATATATATATATATATATATATATATATATAAACTACTTATATATATGCATGTTTTTTGGTTCAAGGTTCCATATAGCACAAATAGCAAAGGCAGAGAAATTGAATGAAGTCTATGAAGAGCTGGAAACACCAGAAAGAGAGAAGAAAATATGGTGAATTGCCAAGGCCCGAGATGCTGCAACCAAGGACTTGACCCAAGTAAGACAAATAAAGGATAACTAAGGAGTAGTTCTAGCAGAAGAGGATTAAATAAAAAGCAGATGGGAAACTTATTTTGAAGGATTACCAAATGAAGAGAACCCAAGAGCAGTATTTGAAGATGGACTTCCAAATGAAGCAGTTACAACAACAGTGGCTAGAAGAGAGGTAGAGCGGGCAGTAAGGAAAAGGAAAAATGGAAAGGCAGCAGGACCTGATAAGATGCCAGTGGAGGTATGGAAGAGTCTTGGAGAGGAAGGCATAGATATTTTGTGGGACTTAATGCAAAAGATCTTTAGTCAGGAAAAGATGCCAGAGGAGTGGAGAGGAAGCTTAATCATCCCAATCTATAAAGGGAACGGAGACATTCAGGAGTGTGAAAACTATAGAGGTATAAAGTTGTTAAGTCATACTATGAAGATATAGGAGAAGATCATAGAGAGGAGACTCAGAGGTAATGACAATTGGGGATGAACAGTTTGGCTTCATGCCTGGAAGAGGGACAGTGGATGCCATATTTGCCTTGAGACAAATGATGGAAAAGCATCGGGAGAAACAGAGAGGACTGCATATGGTCTTTATTGACCTGGAAAAGGCATATGATCGAGTACCACATCAAGAGGTGTGGAGGTGTATTAGAGAAAAGGGAGTCCCCGAGAAATATGTAAGAATCATCCAAGATATGTATGAGAGGGCAGAGGCAAAAATTCTCTCATTAAATGTTGGTCTGCATCAAGGGTCTGCTTTGAGTCCATATCTATTTGATCATGTCTTGGATGTAGTAACTCAGGGTATTAGAGATCAGTCACCATGGTGTATGCTCTTTGCAGATGACATTGTACTGTGTAGCAACAGACGAGAGGTAGTGGAGGAGAAGCTTGAGGAGTGGAGAAGAGTGATGAGGGATAGAGGACTGAAAATCAGCAAGAAGACAGAGTACTTGAGGTTGAGAGATGATGAGGGTGGGGAGGTCAATTTGCAGGGGGAGGTGTTGAAAAGAGTTGAAAAGTTCAAGTATTTGGGATCAACAGTAGCAGAGGATAGTGACCTAGAGTCAGAAATAACCCACAGAATACAAGCGGGATGGAAGAACTGGAAGAAAGTGTCTGGGGTGCTGTGCGACAGGAGAAAAGGGATTAAGTTGAGGGGTAAAGTGCATAAGACAGTTGTGAGACCTACGATGATGTATGGAGCAGAGACATGGGCAATAAAGAAGACACAAGAGAAAAAACTGGATGTGGCAGAGATGAGGATGTTGAGATGGATGTGTGGGGTGACAAAGCGATAAGATCAGACACGAGGTAATTAGAGGTACTCAAAAGTTAGAGAAATATCAGATAAGATACAAGGAAGTAGACTAAGATGGTATGGTCATGTCGTTAGGAGGAATGAACAGTAAGTTGGGAGGAGGGTGATGGAAATGGATATACAGGGTAGGAAAAGGAGAGGGAGACCAAAGCATAGGTGGATAGATTGCATCAATGACGACCTGAGGTCTAAAGGTTGGTTGGGTGATGAGGTATGGGATAGAAATATATGGAGAAAACTGGCCAGAAACATTGACCCCACATAAAAGTGGGAAAGGATGTAGATGAAGAAGAAGAAGTATAGTTTTCTTTTTGTCTCAGATGATTTTGCTTACATTAAGATTTCGTGCTGCATGGTCGATATGTAAAGAAGATAGAATAATGTTTAGAACCAAGGAATATTAATAATACTAAAATCTTGAAAATTGGATAAAATCCAAATAGGGTGAGTAAATAAATATTTCATGAGTAAGATATTGTGCCTGAATAGTGATAGCATCAGCTGATACGGAAGCAGCAAAACGTTTGCGGATAGAGGTTCGTTCTCCCGTATCCTCCTCCTCTTTTACCGCTTAATGCAATCGAATACTATGAAAAGAATTGAAAAAAGCATTAAGAACAAACAACAAACAAACTTGCGATATAATATCATCTGGGAAATAGCGTGTGAGGGTGCATCAGCTGATGCGGAGGCAGAAAAACGTTTGCATCCTCGTGCTCACCGCCACCATGCACGTCCATGTGTATGCCAGTTGCCCACCGCATAACAGAGTGCATTAATTACTGTACATTATTTGCATGTTAATAAAAATAACTACAGGTCTTTCTGCTTTGTTATGTACTAATAATTTTTTTTTAATTATCTTATATCTTTGGTATAGTGTGTCTATGGACGGTTTTGGAACATATTTATGCCCATTATCATTGTTTCTTATGGGAAATGACTCGTTAAATTACGCGAAAATTACAATACGCGGCACTACTGAGAACCTATCTTCTTGTTATTTTAAGAGCTAGGTGTATATGAACTTTTGCGCATATATATGTACTTAAAGGAGAAACATCAGATAATATTATTACAGGGAAGTCCCCATCGAAGTATTCAATCACCCATAAAATGAAAGTTAAGAACTTCAATGAATAAAAGCTTATTGCTCTCCCCTGCAAACATAAACACACAAAAATAAGGAGAAGCATATTTGATACAGATTTTCTTTATTACTTCTTATAGTCCCGTTCAGTAGCACATACTAATTATTACAGTATGTCATGAGAGATATAGAATTTTATCTTGTGTGGTTATGAAAATGATCATACAATATGTGATATGTCTATGAAGGATAAGCCACTGGATGCTTGCATAGTGTCACCATTAAGGTCATCACTTCACTCTCACAATAATCTGCTCGACAGGACCAAATGTATCATAGCTTGGTAAATCCAATGTTCAAAACGGGAAAAATACATTCAATTAGTTGGTGAAAATCTAAGGTCATACTATGAGGCTGCGTCAGAAACAGCACCTATGCGGTCCTCAAATCCTTTGTGATGCAACATTGCGATGCTGTGGCACAGTTGCAGCATGATGTAGTGCTGTGTGGCACCCCAGCAGTAGTGTAACATCTCTCCTTTGTGTGAATGCTATAGTCATACGGAGGTAACGTAGCATAGTGTGACACAAGCCTAAGGATCTGAGAATCTATAAACCAATATTACACATATTAAAGCCAGTAAATATGCTTAATATTTATTAGTGTACAAAAAGGCCTGCATGTTTGTACAACTGTAAATAGTAAGTGTGTATATGAACACTATATGCATTTAGTAGGCTGCAAAATCTGTCAATCTGCCAAACAGATTACTAGTAATCATTAAGTATAATACAGGAAAACTGCTTGCAATCAATTGCTATTAGGACTTGACAATATGTATAGCAGGTCTGCATTTCTTTTAGCCTAGTAAACAGCACGTTTTATACAGGAAAACTACATGCATTCAGTTGGTTAATGGACAGCATTCTACATAACAGGTTAGCATGTCATGTGAACAATAGAAGATTACGTTTAATACAGGAAAACAACTTGTAATCTGTTGGTCTAAAAATCTAACTATCTGCAGAATAAAACAGAACCTTTTGTTGCTTAGTGTAAGAAAACTGATTGCAAGCACTTAATTATATGATATGACAACCTGCCCAATAGCTAAACTTTAATAAACAGAAGAGAACTGGTTTCAGTTATATGGTTTAAAGATACAACATTCTTTAAAATAAGTCCACACATTTTGGTCTACAGTAAATATATATAATCTTAAATATATATATTTTTTAAATTGTCTTAAGATACAATACTTTCAGCAATAGAATCAAGTATCATGTATGGATCTAACTCATTAGATTCTCATATACTGGTATTATTATAATTTGCTATGATGATTACTCTTATGTTACCAGCTTGTTGTATACATGCTACACAAAGATACAGTTTTTTATGTAGATGTACAAAATATAACTACATACCCTTGATAAGTGTTCTCTGTGTTTATCCTGTACATGTATATACAAAATGTAGGACACATTAAGATGTAGTAGCTGTTGCTGTTACATAAGCTGCCTGGCCAAACAACTATAAGTCCCAAAGGAGATCACAGGCAGTGTATGTTGTACTGTTGGCATAAACGGTTGTGTGCAGTCCAGTCTTCATTATTGTGTTTCCTGGGCTGCTATCAATGTCTCCAGCTGGGAGTCTATGATAATCAACTGCCAGAGAGCCAGTTCTATGTGTAGATGTGTGTGTTGTGTTGGGAGATGAGATAATTGCCCCGGTGACTGAGCCTCTCCCAGGTTCTCATGATCAGTGATAGTCAGGGTTTGTTGTGGCAGTTTGGCATCTTTTGCTGTTCCTCTTCTGAGTTGCTAGGGTCTGTAGTAGTTTTCATTCCTGGCACAAGTCGTTGTTATTTTTCAGTACCTATATAACATAACTTTTTGTACTTTTTAGGATTGTAACAAATACTTGGGGACATTCTATTATCTAAAAGTTTGTTAGTTATCAGTACTGTGTCAGTTTTTGGACTCTGAAATTATAGAAATAGGTTTGGTACATTTCAGCATAGCATTTTGGTTCCATAAGTTTGGGTGCTAAACCCATTTTGGCGACAACCCAGAAGGTGATGGGCATTCTGGCATTAAAAAGATATTTATATTCTGGAAACTTAATCTATCTCACCCTGACAATCTTTACAGAATGGATGATGCCAAATAATCAGTGCCCAAACATCATCATCTGAGTGTCCCATAACGATTGGCACAGCGTAATATACAGTGTTATTGCTTTGAATCAAAGGCCGTCCACTGACATGCATATTCCTTGCGTAATGTGCACCTCAGGTCATTGAATTTACTCCATCTAGCCCTCAGGGCTATACAGTGTTCACTCTGATCCACGTTGTTGGGTTCCCCGTTTCCCCATGGCACGCTGGGATGAATAGTTCCTCCTGAGAGCCAGACCCAGCGATCCTCAATCTCTCTATCGGTAGCCCCAATAAGCACTTCGGCATTGCCTGTTTAAGGTGATATACTTTTTAAGTGATGTTATTTGTGTTGTTAAAACTAATAAGTAATTTCTTATACTTAATCTAATAACTTATGCATAGGAAAGATGCTTATCTTCATGAGGTTCTCACAGTCGAAAAATAAGTCAATAACTAAGGAAAATTTTCTTTTCCTGCAATAATTTATTTTGTAGATTCTTTAAATTCCTTGATAAACTCATGATGCAAGATATTTAACTTCATAGATTAAGATATGCAGTGTAATTGTTTATAATATTGACTATCATTAAAAATGATATACAAGAGGTTTGTGATAGCATGGCTTGGGCATGCTATCAAGTTTGCTTCATCCGTTACCATTTCAACATTTGATGCATCACGTAGCAAACACAGTACATTATATACCAATGTCTAAAACAGATGGTTGGCTTGAATTGGCCATATTCTTTAACAAGAATTTCCATCACGGTTTGTGATAGGCTAGCATGGTTTGGGCATGTTATCAAGTTCACTTCATCCGTGTCCATTTCAACAACATTTCAGCATTTGTCGGATTACGCAGCAGATATATACCAAAGTCTAATACAGACGGTTCACTGGAATTGGCCATCTTCTTTTACAAGAATTTTCATCATAGTTCATGATAGCAAGGTTTGGACATGCTATCAAATTTGCTTCATGTGATACCATTTCAACATTTCAGCATTTCCCGGATTATGTATCAAATATATACTGAAATCTAAAATAGACAATTCGCTGGAATTGGCAATCTTCTTTTACAAGAATTTCCATCTTTGTTTGTGATAGCATGGATTGGGCATGCTATCAAGTCCACTTCATTTGTGTCCTCCACATTCTAAATATAGAGATGCTTTGGAAACTTAGATGAGGCTCAGTGGGATATGCAGTTGATAGTGGCCATCCAGCGTAAGCACTAATAACCTCCATTTTTGCCACAGTCGAATCGTTTAAAACCAGCAAATGAGCATGAGAACAAACTGCCATACGAGCGTGAACTGGGTGGCACATCTTCCTTAGTCTAATGCAGTGTGATGATGTATTCTTCCGCCACGCTAAACAAACAGTCCTTAGGGTGAAGTTCATATTTACGACATGTATTTGGTAATTTTGTAATTTTTTTTTAACAGGAATACTTCCTCTGCGTGTCGTAAAAGTCGACTAAGTGGGGCAGAGCGAGGGGACTGGGAATCCCCTCCACTGTATTTTCTTTCTGCACTGAGTCAAGGTATTTTAATTTGGCTCAGTCACCCCCCTTATAAGGGGGATTATGGCTCATGTATATAGATAGATTTGGTAAGTTTGTAAATATATTCAAACTAGGTCCTTTACATAACCAAATACATAAACAAATAAATAAATAAAACCATTAACTTGATATATACGTATACAATAAACCCGCATGACAACGTATTCTTCCTCCATGCTCAACAAGCTGTGTGCATGAAGATCGTATTTACGACTATGTATATGGTAATTTTGTAAAATTCAAACTGGGTTCTTTACATAACCAAGCACATAAGCAGATAAATAGATAATAACATTAACTTGATATATACGCACGCACACAGAATGCTGCGTGACAACGTATTCTTTCGTTATGCTCCACACACTGGTGAGCGAGCAAAATTTGTATTTACAACGCAAACCACGTAGGTTAAAATAATTATTTATTAATAAATTATGGGAGATACGTCGTAAGGACGAAACATTGTAAGGCAAGGAATTACATCGTAAACTGAGGACCCCCTATACATCCATAAGTCAAGTACCTGAAATGTTCAAGAAGCCAGCAGAAGCAAAAAAGAAAACACTTTCACCAACATAAGGAACATAAAGTAAAATCTAATATTCCTTGACAGTATAAATTGGAGAAGACTTTGTCCATTCTCTCCCTAGGTTCCATCTTGGTTATATGACTGCACTTCCAGCCTGCCTTGTTTCTTATGCCAACATAGCATCTTTTCACTTTGGCCTTCCATAAAATCCAAGAATACAGATTAGCTAAGACAATGAACACTAGCTCATAGTTTGCATCACAGGGATCTGGGTGACTGAGTGGGGGAAGCAAGCAAAAGACCAAGTGAAGGCCAATAGTGACAAAATGACACCTTGTTATAACTGTGCATGGCTAGATTCTTCTCTGTCTATGGGTTCCCATTGATAAGTCTATGGACAAAGCAGGGAGATACTCCTAGGTGTATACTTACACCTTGGGTAATTAGATACTTACAGGCAGTAACCTATTACTTTCTTTTTACTTTCCAGTAGTTGCAATTTCATGTCAGTCATTGTTATGAATTGAAAAGAGTTCACATCTAATTTTAAGCTCAATTGAGTTATATTACCTCACTGTAGAAACAAAAATATATAAAGCAGAGAATTTAGGCTTTGGTTATAAAAAATTATATTTTTATGAGATGCTAAAGGAAAGTAGTTACAGCACTTGGATTCTGTAAAAATGAGTCACCTCCAGAACCCCAGGCAAAGTTAAGTAGCCCCATAAATTGTTAGGTTAGGTGACTTTCCTTGTAAATAAAACTTACCCTAGAGAACCCTGGGGTTACTCTTTTTTTTACAAGATATAACTGATCTTGTATATTAGAGAAACTACATAAAACATAGCATAAAGTCAAATACCCCCCAAAACACCTTAGAAAGATGCATAAGCGCCATCCAACGCCTAATGTTGATAACCTCAGAGGTCCAAATCAAAATGAAGAAACTTAAGTGCCGAATAATATGAAAGATAGTTTTAAGGAAATGTTTAATTATTGAAAGTGTTTTGCATTACACATTACCAGACTAATATTAAGCATATAATATAAAATACATAAAATATAAGAATACAGATACTCCTGTAATATAAAAATATTTTCAGCAAAGACTCCTCTTTATGCTACGTGCCAAACCACAAAATTCTTTGACTGGTTCTCATATATCTAATCAGGCTTTTTCTGTAGACTTCATGTAGTATGCAGATATTGAAAATTATAACAGTCAGGAGTGCCATCTGCATTTGCATTCCCAAAAATACAATAATTATGTAGTACTGTCAGAATTTCTGAAAAGGACATTTGTTCTATGTAGGTAAGAGTAATTAGGAAGAAATATTATATAGTCTCTGAGGAGGTATTGATATCAAAGGAAAACAAATAATTTGGCAGTAATTTCTATGTTCAAAGGACATTAATCTCTGAGAGGAACACAGTAAACACTGAGTCTTAAGAGTCTGTCTCAAGAGGAGATTTGTCTCTGAAGACTAATCACTATGTTATAATGTGACGAGCCCTTTTATAATGACTGTAATTCCCCTTGTATGGGAGGTGCCCCAAGTCAAACCACACATTTACCAGAAGGTAATATACCTCAATCACTCCTCTTAGCTCCTTGGCAATAAAAGGTCACTACTTCATCATCTAGGCATATACACATTCACCTGAAAATGATATAGACGCTCCCCAGCTTAAGAACTAGTTAGGTTCCAGAAGTCTGTTCATAAGTAGAATTGTTCATGAGTTTTGTTTAGGTAAAGAGTACTTTAAAGTACATACATATGCTAAAAAACACTTAACTACGACATAAATCATAATAATACAGTAAAGTACAGTAATACATACATTAAAACATGGATAGATGATGGGTGGATTTTTGTTCATAACTCAGTTGTTCGTAAGTAGGGGAGCTTCTGTACCTTGATCATTCCTCTTAGTTTCTTGGGGACAGATGGTCATTACTTTATCATACAGGCATATTCACATCTATTGTCACAGTTAAGATCATTGAATGAATTCATATCCACACTGTAAGTAATGCAGTGTTCCCGTTCTCCGATGTTATTAGGTTCGTCTTCACCCCAAGGAATGTTATCCATTCTTCGGCCAGAGAGCCACTTCCAGTCACCTTCACTGTCTTCGTCACTACCTCCAATATAGATGGACGTGTCGCCTGTTAGCAATGAAGATAAAAGTGGCGTCTGTTATGTACTTTGATGATACAGTGGTCCCTTATCTTACACAATTTCAAATAACGTGGTTTTGAACATATATGGCTGGTAAATATTAAAAAAATAAAAATGCAAAATTTTGCCTTAAGCAATTATAACGACTATTTAACTAGTTTTTCATATATTTAAATCATGTTAGATTAATTTTACATGCTGTGAAGTAATCTGGGCATAATAAAAAGTATATAGTAGGTTGTGAAGAGATAATATGCAAAAATTGGCCACATTTATATGAGTTGAACATAGGTGAATTTTGTCTTACACCAATTGACAGTGTAAGAAGAGGGATAACTGTACTTCTCTTTACTGGAGTTTGCAGTCTAATTAACACTGCAATTTTATGCAAAGAAATTCTAGGCAGTAGTGTTGTTGTTGCTGTTCTTTATGCTGCATGACCAAACAGCACCGCATTCCTATAAAAGGCTGTTGATACAGAGCTCTCAGTGAGCTTATTTAGTGTTGCTGGGGTATGTGGTTGTGTGCAGTGCAGTCTTCCAAAATGTGTTTCCTGAGTTGCTCTCAGCAGCTCCAGCTAGAAGAAATCCTTGAAAAATGACTGCCAGAGAGTCCTTTCTTAGTGCAAAAACAAATTTTGTTGTTGTGTGTGGTGTGCTCAGAGATGAGGTAATTGCCTGGGTTACCAAAGCCTCTCTCAGGTTCTTGTGCCTTATGACGAGCAGGGGATTAGTTGAGGCTCTTTGGACTCTTTTTACTGCTCCTCTTCTGAGCTGCAGCTCCAGAGGGTGGACCTAGGCCGGAGATGATGCCACTGCAGGTCCACTAGAAAGTGTTTCACTGAGGTCTAGCATTGTACTGATGGATACTTTATGGACTAGACTCAGCGGCTGATAGTGTATGATTAAAAAAAAAGGAATCAGCAGAGAAGATTGTGATTTGGAAAATAATAATAATAATAATAATAATAATAATAATAATAATAATAATAATAATAATAATAATAATAATTATTATTATTATTATAAAAATAATAACAATAATAATGAACAAATTATGGTTTGTAAAATTAAATTTTCAATGACGCATAAGTTATCCTTTCAAAATCTAAGTCTTGATACAATTTCAGTTTGTATTGTCCACAACAGTGTCTTAAGTAGATGAAGGTAAGTTATATTTTCAAATGAGGGTTCACTATGTACTCTTGAATTATAAACTAACGACTTTGAAAATGAATTCTTACTCTAAAAGATGCAGATCAAGAAAAACTTTGTGTATAAAAGAGATTTGAGGATACATCGTTTTAGCAGAAAATGCTCGGATGTTGTAAATAAAGAGTAAGCCAAGGGTGCTCTAGGGCTATATATTATCTACAAGGCAAGTCACCTAACTTAACCCAACCTAACCAAACTTTACAACTGAAGGGGTTTTTGAACTGTGCACGAAATTTACCCTCTTAATTCTATCAACATATTAGGAATTCATATAACCTCTAACTTGTCTTAGAGGAGTCACATAATCCAAATTTCTAAATCTTCATCCAAAAAATTGGGGGTTTTGTTTCCTTTCAGTCATTACTTTTCCTCTTTATGGCTACTTAAAATTTATAAAGGTCTATCTGTCCCTGCTTAGAATACTGCTCACACATCTGGGGTGCTTCTTCTTATACTTATCTCCTTGATAGGGATGAATCTAAGGCAGTCAGACTCATTAATAATCCTTCTCTTACTTCTAATATGGATTCTCTCTCTCTTCGCCGTTAGGTATCTTCCCTATCTCTTTTCTGTCACTATCATTGCCATCGCTGCTCTGATGAGTTGGCGAGTTGCATCCCTCCCCCACTGCCGAGGCCGCGTAACACTCGCCAAGCGGCCTCATCTCACAGGTACTTTGTGGAGATTTGTGGCTCGTGGAGTGGTTGGTGCAGAGACTGCTTCTTCCCATCTACCTCCAGACTCTGGAACTCTCTTCCTCCTTCTGTCTTTCCTAATTCTTATGACCTATCATTCTTCAAAAAGTGGATCTATCGTCATCTCAGGGCCTAGTCCTCCATATCTCTGGGTCCTCTGTACTTTGACTGTTTTTTCTGTTTGTAGTTTTCCTTTGTGTGATATTACCTCATATCTGCCTTGTCCTTAACAATTTTCTTTTCCTTCGTCTTTGTGTTTTCTTGAGCCAGGGCCTTTATTGATTAGGGCAGTTTTTGCCTGTCCCGGTGTCACACTTATAAAAAATAAGTAGGGGTTGCCCATCTTTACAATATCAAATAATAATAATATTAATAATAATAATAATAATAATAATAATAATAATAATAATAATAATATTAATAATAATAATAATAATAATAACATTAATAATAATAATAATAATAATAATAATAATGATAATAAATAATAATAATAATACTAATAACAGAGGATTTACTCTACCCTCTGCCCTCTATATTAATACTATACTAACTGCAGGAGAGTGCTAAATACAATATAAAGATCTTTGGTTATAGTACCCGACTTTTTTTCTGTGTGACACCGGGACAGGAAGAAAATTGCCCTCATCGGCCTTGGGCACCAAGTAAACACTGCGATGAAGAAAAAGTAGAAGCTTAACGCCAAAGCAGAAATAAGAGAACAATACACAATAGGAAAAGGACAAGCTGAAAGAAAAGTCAAAGTAATTAGGCTTTGAGATGACAATAGACCTGGTTTTTGAAGGAAGATTGGTCATAAAACTTAGGAAAGACAGAAGGAGGGAGAAAGGTCCAGAGTCTGAAGGTGTAAGGGAAGACACAGTAACTGCACTGACCAATCTACAAATCTTCATACAGTATCTATGAGACGAGGCAGCTCGAGGAGTGTTACAGGGCCTCGGAAGCAGGGGAGGGATGCGACTCACCAACTCATCAGAGCAGCGATGAAAGTAGTAATGATAGAAATAAGAAAAGGATGATACCATATAAGGAAGAGAAAGAGCATGCAGATAAAAAATAAGAAAAGGGTCATTGATGAATCTGAATGCCTTAGATTGAAGTCTATTAATGAGATATATATAAGAAGCACCCCAGATATGCGTGCAGTAGTCTAAGGAAGGACGGCTAAGACCGTTTGAGATATTATGTAACTGAAAAGAGGAAAAGTAACGATAAAAACGAAACAAGACAACAAATTTTTCAGATGCTGATTTAAATTTCCCTATATGGCAAACAAGAGGAACTACAGCCAGAAGAGAATTTAAAAATATGCCTCATCGTGTTGTGTACAGCGAAGAGGGCAAAATAGCATGACCTGAATTTCAGAATAGGCCTCAGCAGGTCATATATATAGCAAACGAAAAGCAAAATAGCCAGAACTGAATTCCAGAATAGGCCCCAGCACGATGTATATAGTAAAGAAGAGCAACAGCAGCCAGAACTGAATTCCAAACCAGGCCTATGTTTGATGTATATAGCAAACAAGGGCAACTATAGCCAGAACTAAATTCCAGAGTAGACCTGAGTGCATCATACATAGCGAACAAGAGCAGTTATTACCAGAACTAAATTCCAGAATAAGCCTCAAAACATCATACAAGGTGAACGATATTAAATATATTTAAAAATGACTTTCAGAATAGGTCTCAGCATGTCGTATATATTGAACAAGAGCAACAATAGCCAGAACTAAATTCCTAAACAGGCCTTAGGTTTCCCTGCTTTATCCTTGCTCCATCACTAAGTCTAGATTTTGCTCACTAAATGCATCAGGTAAATTGAAAGTATCCAAGTGCTAGGTATTAAGTTACTAGAGTTCATACTGTCAATGTTAATGCACTTTACCATTCTCTGTTCACAATAAGATAGGCCTATAGCTTTCTCAACTGGAATAAAAGAATTGAGATAATGAATGATCGTCCGAATCTCCAATTTTAAATTTTTCCCTCAAGGTTGGTATTCCAGGTGGGAATTTAATTAGTTGTGTCTTTGGAAATGCAGGGTCTGTAAGGGTATCCCGGAATTCTTTGATCTCCTGTGTTCAATTAATACAGTATATATTCAAAAATGCATCTTGGACTACAGAAATAATCAATCTCTAGTAGAGAGTGGTCTTGATTTATTTTAGGAAGGCTTTACAGTACATGTTAACTGCGGCAGACTTTTTGTATACCAGTTCCACACACCCACTGCTTTTTAAACAAATTATTTAAGCCAATGTGAATGATATGCATGAAAGGGTCAAAGAATGCATCACTATTAGCTAAGTACATAACAAGAATATTATACCCATGATGTACTTTCATAGCTCGAGAGAGTCATAGAATTCAACATTATTTTCAAGGAAAAAGGAATATTATACTCACAACGTAAGTCCATGGCACGACAAAGTCATAGAATTCAACATTATTATCCAAGCAGCTGGAACATAACACAGACATTCCACTACATATGAATGACTTAGGTTCCAGAAGTCCGTTCATAAGTAGAATTGTTCGTAATTTGCTTTTAGGTAAAAAGTACTGCACAGTACATACATATGCAGTACTGTACAGTACTTTGGTTAAAGACACTTAAATACTATATAAAACATAAAGTATACAGTAGTAATGAATTTTAATACAGTAATAAAAAATAATAATACAGTACAGTACAATAAGCACAGTACAATAATGGATGGGTAGATAATTGGTAGGATTTTGTTCATATCTGCGAACATTCGTAACTCGGTTGTTTGTAAGTAGGGGAGCATCTGTACTCATGACATAAGTCCAAGACATGAGAGAGTCATAAAATTACATTATTATCATAGTTACAGGAATATTATACTCACGACGTAAGCCCATGGCTCGAACTGCATCTATAAAGGGTTGGAAGGATGTCAGCTCAGCCAGTTTAGCCCCCATATCGATACAAGCCTGACGTGCAGAATTGAAATCTCGAAGGTACTCCGTCTCAAAGTACAGGCAGTCCTCTCCAACAGGAATGAAAGGCGAAGGACACTGTCCGTTATTTTCAAATACTGTGTTATCTATGGTGGGGAGAATGAACAATTCTTTCCTTAATGTGTTAGAAAAAAACAATGATATAACAGCAACTTAAGTGTTTATGTTTACATGTCACTATTATTCCCCATTCTGCAATTGAACATAGACAGAGTGTACCTGGGGGATTATGGTTGAATGACTTTCCTAACACCCCATGGTGGGATCAGTTGTGGGTCTGCCAACTTTCGAGTCAAGCATTCTTACCATTTGTCTACCGTGGTCCCACATAGTAACTTAAATACAGTATACCTAAGAAATCTGTCATCCTTAGCAAATCATATATTATGGTACTTCAAGTTTTCAAGCTCTTATTGTATAAATAAAAAAAGTCAAACTAAGCAAAACACAATTCAGATAAATGTCCTCCTGAGATATACTATGCGGGTACATATAAATTCCTTTCTCCTGATCGAAAGGACTGAGGTGAAAATAGTCTCAACTTACTCCAAAAAAAGTATGCAATTTTCGTTTAGATCTTCAAGGATACAAAAGATGAATATCTTCAAAATACAAGACAAAACCCATGAATGATATGTCTGGAGTATGAACTACGATTAGCTAATAGCAATCTCATCTGCTAGGCAATATTTTCACCTCTCACTCACCTGAAGTCAGCGGAAGCTTGAACAGTACCCTCACTGAATCCTTGACCATGTCATTTACCCTCTGTGTGATTTCACTCATCCTCACCCAATTTCTCTCTGTTGTTGTTCCCTGATGGCTCAACCAAACAGCTCCTAGTCACTAAGGAATATCACTGTCAATCCAAAGCTGTCAGGGAGTGTACGAAGTGTTGTTGGTGTAATTACCTAATTGTGCTTACGGAAAAGAGCCACAAGGTCGTAACTTCCCATCTCCTGGTCGGTTCCATTTTGTACTTAGTGATACTTCGCTTAGCGAATTCCAATTATCAACTACTCTTACACTAAAAAGTACTTCCTTACATCCTGCAAAGAAGTTTACATACAAAGCTTCAAACTATGACCTCTAGTTTTAGTGCCAGCCATATCAAAATATCAATCCCTATCCACTCGGTCATAACCATGAAGGAATTTCAATGCTGTCCCCTTATCCCCCTCAATTTTCTAGCTTCGAGTGATGGTAAGTCAAATTCCCTTTAGCCTCTCATCATAACTAAAATTGCGTATTTCTAGCACCAGTTTCTTGGCATGTCTTTGAACTTTTTCCAGCTTAACTACGTGCTTTTTCAAGTGCGGATTACAAAAGGGGGCTGCATATTCAAGTTTTGGCCTCACATAGGTCACATAAATAATTCTGAACATTTCCTTGTCCATTTGCCTGAAGACTACGCTTACATTTGCTAAGAAAGCATATGCTGCCCTTACTATGCCATTTATATGTATTTCTGGAGACAAATCGGTCAGTATGTTTACTCCTAAATCTCTCTCATTCTCTGTCTCTTGGAGTTATACTCCTGCCACCAAGTAGTCAAGCTTAGGCCTTCTTGTACTTGTACCCATTCTCATTACCTTACATTTTGAAGCATTGAAATTCATTAGCCACTTTTCTGACCACTCATGCAGACATTTTAGATCTTCCTGAAGTTCTCTACCATTATTGTCGTTTCTTACTTTCTTCACAACCTTTGAATCATCTGCAAACGTATTCATGAATGAATTTACATACTCTGGTAGGTCATTTACATATACAAGGAACAAAAGTGGCCCTAAATCTGAACCCTGTGGAACTCCACTACTTACTCGTCTCCATTCAGACACTGAGTGTTTTACTCTAACCCTCTGTTCCCTTCCTTCTAAGTAAGTTTTTATCCATTTCAAGACATTTCCACCTATTCTTGCCATTGCTTACAGCTTCTTAATAAGAGTCCCGTGTGGAACAGTGTCAAATGCTTTCTGGAAATCTAGGAATATGCAATATACCCAGCCCTTTCTTTCCTGTAAGATTCGGCTTACCTCATCATAAAATTCTAATAAGTTTGTTACAGTTGATCTACCTTTTCTGAAGCCATGTTGTCTTACTGACAAAAAGTTGAAGCATTCCAAGTGAAGAGAGAAATGATTCCTTAGTAGTTTCTCCATAACTTGCGAACTATGCTGGTCAAGGAAACTGGTCTATAGTTCAGAGCCGTATCCCTCCTTCCCTTTTAGAAGATAGGTACCACGTTCGCTTGTTTCCAGCATCTTGGAATCTCCCATGACTTCAGCGACTTTTTAAATATGATACTTAGCGCCGCTGATATTGAATTTACGCATTTTTTAAGTATATAGGGAATATATCACCAGGACCTGTAGCTTTATGGATATCTAACTCCATCAGCGCTTTGCTTACCTCTGTATTTTCTGGATTACTATCAATGCCTCTGGCCAGAAAGAGTTAAAGAAATGACTGCCCGAGAGTCATATCTCGGTGTAGTAAAAATTATGTGCATTGTGTTGAGAGATGAAGTAATTGCCTGAGTGACCAAAATCTATCCCAGGTTCACATGCCCCAGAAGGAAGCGGGTTTGCTGCTGATGACTATGATTTTATTACCTCGTGGCATAATGGGCACAGACATCATGCAAGTTGAGATGTAAATCATGGAAAGTCAACAACACAATCAAAGCCATAATACTGACATATAACATTCAGTCTTCCATTTCCATTCAGATATTCAATTTTTTTTTTAAGTACAGCATTCTGTTCTGTAATATAATAATTAAAAAATGGAGCTGTGTGCTGTTGGATAGTACGCCTGAATGAAACATTGGACAATTAAGATTCAGGAGAGAGAGAGAGAGAGAGAGAGAGAGAGAGAGAGAGAGAGAGAGAGAGAGAGAGAGAGAGAGAGAGAGAGAGAGAGAGAGAGAGAGAGAGAGAGAGAGAGAGAGAGAGAGAGAGAATGAATCACCTTCTGGTTGGAAGTATGTCTTTCATAGGGGTGTTAGGAAAGGAATCCAGCCTTAATTCCCAAGCTCCAATCTGTCTGTCTACACTCCATAATGGGGACCAATAAAGACAAAACGTAGATACATACATACCTTCTATACCGAAGACTTTCCTTGCAATGTCTTGTCGATAATGCCGAAGCGTTGTATTTAGGTCTTGGACAGCTTCAACTAAAACTGTGAAACCCTCTTTTATAGACTTAGATAGTTCTTGTAGAGTATGGCCGCTTTCACCAGTATCTGCAGAATTAATATTATCATTATCATTCTTACATACTGTTATTAAATAGAAAATATCTTACAGATATTTATTTGTCTTTTTTACGGGGATGTAATCAGAAGGTCTTTTTTTAATCTTTTCTTATAAGTACCTGAACAACGTTGACCTGAAAGTTTTGAAACAACGGTTGACATAACATTAGTTATCTGCCTCAGGGCATTAGCGTTCTGGTACGCGAGCATACGTAGCTGAATATCGGGTCCAACAGCCGCACCTTGCCGAGTCTCCTCTGATCGTTCTAAGTACCCCTCTGAGGTGCTACGACTCTGCTCTGTGGTTGTGTAACTCTGATCTGAGACAGTATAATATGGCTCTGTGACCTCATGACTCTTATCTGCAACTGCAGAATATGACTCTGTAACTGCTGGAAACTTTGTGGTAGACTTAGTGGTTGTAGATGATACAAATTTTTTTTCTGTCGAAGCACTCTCTTTTAAAGATTTTGGATCAACCTGGCCTTTTTCTGGCTTTGGCATTGTTCCTATTTGCGGCGTGGTAGGCTTAGCCAACTCTGTAGACTCAGTGAGGTGCTCCCCGTAATACTCTGCCAGGTTCTGGTCGTCGTACAAAGGGTAGTCATAGTAATAATCGGCCTTCACAATTTTGCTCAGTAGTGAAAGGTTCAGCAACAACATCAGGCCTAACCTCCAAAAGAGTCGCAGATTGTAGATTTTCATTTCTGTCGCTGAAAACAGGATGTTTGGATAAGTAAATCTTGTCATCATAGTACTGTATATATGTTAATAAATTCTGCTTATAACAGTTGTTGTTATTGATATTAAGGATTAAATACTTACAGTCATTAATCCATATCCTAACCTTCATATCAGGGTCTTGTATAGATGAGAAAATCCCTGGACCCCAAGCAAAGTTAAAGAACCCCATAAGTTGTTTGGATAGGTGACATACCTTGTAAATATGAATCATCCTAGATAACCCTGAGGTTACTCTTCTTTACAAGATCCTAGAAAGTTTTTTAACAATGTTTAAAGTATGACTTTAATTTCTATAACCACTCATATCCTTAAAACTTTACCTATGAATTCTGTCAAAACCTTGAAGAAATACGAAAACCACTACCATATCAACCTTTTTTATTCTGGCTTAAAATGTTGGTAAATCTAATTTCTTCAGCATTTATTCGTAAATGAGATTTTGCATTCTTGGAACCAACTTTGTTTCATATTAAAACTTCTTTAGCTTGTTTATTTGCTTTTTCAAGAGAGTATTCAGAAGAACACTGCATATTTAAGCTTTTGCCAAATAGAAGTCATGTAATTATTGCTAGATATTCATTTGTTTATGTTCTACCTTCAAGCTGTGATAACTCTTACTCCTTCAACATTTCTTCGTAACAGATTTCTTACATGTGTCACAAGCTACATCTTAAGTGCACAACCACCTTTAGGGCCATGACTACTCATTGCATTTTATAAAGTTTTTCATCTACTTTATGTTTGTATTTTCCTAAATATGCTCAGAGAAATAAAGCTCCAAGGTCGTCATTCCAAACTAGTTTTATACTAAAAAGTACTGTCATACTTCCTCCAAACAAATAATCGTAGAAGACTTTAAACTATGACTTCGAATACCAGAGCCACCCTCATCAAAGTATCTCCTACTTTTTCCTCTAGCTTCATGTAGTAGTAAGTCTAATTCCAACAGCCTTTCCAAATAACTGAACTTTCATATCTCTGGAACCAACTTTTTAGCATATATCTGAATTTTCTCAATCTTCTCTTTAAGTGTTTTCCATATACAGATTCCATAAGGGTGCTGCATGTTGAAACTTAGGCTCCACAGAAGTCATGTATATATTCCTGAGCATATCCTTGTCTATATGCCAGAAAACCATCCTCATGTTTGCTAGGAAAGCATACATTATCTTTACCATTTATATGTATGCATAAATGTACAAGATATGTGTTTGCACATACGATATGACATAGTTTAAGGGCAAATATGACAAGTATCACTGAGTACAAAAATGGAATCGACAAGGAGACGGGGAGTTATGAGCATAGGGCTCTTTCCCGTACCAACAATTAGGTAATTACAATTAGGTAGTGACACACATACAAGTAAAACACTTTTAAAACACATGTACAAGTAAAAAACTGCTTTCAAACACACACGCAAGCAACCACTACTTTCAAATACATACACAAGTAAAACACTGCTTTCAAACGCACACAAGTAAAACACTGCTTTTAATCTCTCTCTCTCTCTCTCTCTCTCTCTCTCTCTCTCTCTCTCACACACACACTAGTAAATATCATATTAGACTTATGTGTGCACAATGAAGGTCTTTCATGGGATCAGCCTTTGGGTATTTTTTTCCTTCTTGCTCTATCATACCCGGAATTCCCATAGCATTAGAACCCTTCCAAAACAACGCTTTATTCACAAGATAGATAGATAGATAAATATATATATATATATATATATATATATATATATATATATATATATATATATATATATATATATATATATATATATATATATAGAGAGAGAGAGAGAGAGAGAGAGAGAGAGAGAGAGAGAGAGAGACTTACAGAAAATTTTTCGAGGTTAATAATAATAATAATAATAATAATAATAATAATAATCTATTTATCTATATACAATAGCCATATTCCCCTTTATAAGGGCGTAGCTGAGTCAAAGCAAAATACCTGGACTCTTTGCGGAAAGTAAATACAGAGGATTCCCAGCCCTCTTGCTCCGCCCATTTTAGTCGACTCTTACGACATGCAGGGGAACACGGAGGAAGTATTTTCCCCCTCCCTCAGGGGGTAATAATAATAATAATAATAATGATAATAACATAAACACAAAAATACTGTTATTGTTTGCCGTTTTGTGTCATTGTTAATCTCCATTTGAAAGGGAGTGGGTACAGACAGGTTGGAGCTGGAGAATGAAGGCTGGATGCCCCACTTAATACCCTACGGTGGGTTCTAAAACGGTGTATATAGCATTAAAAATGAAAATAAGAATGTATATCGCTTTACGTGTTACGATTAGATCCCACTCGAATGGAGGTGGATACAGACATGCTGGAGATAAGGAATTAAGGCTGGATGCACTTCTTAGCGCCCCGCGGTGGGATCACACCAGTGTTAGTCGTTTTCCGACTCGTGCGCTTTACCACTGAGCTACCGCACACACAGTGTTTTCCATGAGTTTGAAATAGAATATAAAAACAATACCTTTATCCGATATTATAATAAAAAAAATAATGATATATATAAATAAACTTTATCTTTCGTAAAATTCACAAAACGTTCCTTCCACTTCGATGGTTGTAGTGATTCTGCTCTTTAAGAGGGATCAACCACATGTGAAGAGAAATTCAGGGTAATATTCACCAAGGTTAAGGTAAAATTTTGACTTGGATTACAGAGTTGCCAACTCAAAATCCAACCTTATCAACATAGTCAACATACACGTTTTTTTTTCTTTTAAATAAAGATGTTTGAATTGAATATTTATTTGTATTTCCGCTTGTTTTATATTTTTTTTCATTGTTTCTTGAATATGAATAAAACTTGTGGGTTTTTTTATAACCAGTAGGAAAATAAGTTTTTGGTGAAAAAAATTACACCAATCCGGGAACACGCGTCATTGGAAAGTTTCATCGTAAAAATAGTAGAATTGAATGTCAGTGAATAGGTCCGTTTTCTTGGTTCTACTCCGTTCTTCCCATTTATTGGGGCAGACTTCAGTTGATGGGGTTCACATTTCTGTTAGGGTTGTGCTCTTGATGGTGGGGGGGTTTGGTGTTCTTATTAGGGGGGGAGGCTAAAACACAAGCAATCCATTGACAGTCGTGGCTAACCTTGATCTCTCTCTCTCTCTCTCTCTCTCTCTCTCTCTCTCTCTCTCTCTCTCTCTCTCTCTCTCTCTCTCTCTCTCTTTACGGACTTAAGTTGCACTCAGAAGGTTCCGGGTTCGAATCTCCAAGATGATTTTCCTAGCAGGAATACTACTACTACTACTACTACTACTACTACTACTACTACTAATAATAATAACAATTATAATAGATAAATAACTTTAAATGCTAGACTAAACAATGTAACGTTTGATTAGTTATTTATTCTGTTTAGATGTGTGTAGTTAGAGGTAAAATAGAATTTTCACGCACACAGGTTTTTATTAAAGCAGTATTACAGGTCTTGCATATCTGATGTATATAATTAACTGAATAAAGAAATAAATAATCAAATAAATTAATAAGGAAACAACAAAACCGTGGTCTAAGGAATTGCATCATTTTATAACTAAAACATATTTGTTTGCATATAATATATCTTGTTTATAGTATGTAAACAACAAAATAAGGGTAAACAAATGTAGTTTAGTTGTCAAATATGTAGAAAAAAAAATGCTGTCTTATGTCAGGTTGAGAGCTCGTTCATAATTTCTCTACAAATAAAAGAAGAAGAAGAAAGTTAGCTGGCGTCCTCGTTGACTAAGTGTGTTTGTGTGTTTTTTTAATTTTAGCTAATTTGTCGTGGTTTAAATAAGTTAAAACTGCGTAAAAGACTCTAGCAAGTTGGTTTATATGTTCTTGATAAAACTTCGTTTAGTTTTGAGCTAAAATGATATTGAAATTCGGTTGGAAGTGATTTTCTGATTTATAAGTTTGAAACAGACGAAGAAAAGAGGTAACATGCCTGAGAAAAAGTTGATTGTTTTAGTTAAAACTTTGTCATTCGTGTTTTATATTGATGGTTTAATACCGAACAATCCAGAGGTTAACTAAGTATTAATTGGGTAACTAGGGATTGTTTGAGAAGTTATTTTTTTTTTTAAGGTTTAATTTGGCCTAACAGAGTGAAGATTATAGAAAAGTCTAGGCCTAATTGTTATGGGTTAATATTAAGTTTAGTTTTGCAGTTTTGTTACATATGAAAACCAATGCGAAAATTCCTATTTTATGCACTCGTGTGTGTGTGTGTGTGTGTGTGTGTGTGTGTGTGTGTGTGTGTGTGTGTGTGTGTGTGTGTTTACTTAATTGTACATATGATACTCATTAGAGAAATTCTTAACATGGACTATTTAT
>JAXCGZ010000173.1:100000-110000 GCA_037179515.1 Halocaridina rubra
AACAGAAAGAAGGGGTAAAGCCGTAGGCTGGGAGTTTGGCCAACAGAGCCTTGTGCCAGACTCTGTCAAAAGCCTTAGAGATATCAAGGGCGACGACAAAGGATTCCCCATAGTTCCTCAGAGAAGATGACCATACATGAGTAAAATAGGACAGGAGATCACCAGTGGATCTTGCCTTGCGGAAGCCGTACTGGTGATCGGAGATAAGTGAGTTAGATTCAAGGCGTTTCAAGAAGTGAGCATTGAGCAAAGTTTCGAAAACCTTAGCAATAGAGGAGGTTAGAGCAATAGGTCGGTAGTTAGAAGGAATAGAGCGGTCACCCTTCTTAGGAACAGGTTGAACTAGAGCATGCTTCCAAGATGAAGGATAGATACTGGTTGACAGAATGAGGCGAAAAAGACGGCAAAGCACGGGAGCTTGGGGGTTTTGTTTCGTTTTCGTCATTACTTTTCCTCTTTGCAGTTACTTATAATTTACAAAGGTCTTATCTGTCCCTGCTTAGAATTCTGCTCACACATCTGGGGTGCTTCTTCCTTTACTTATCTTCTTGATAGGTTGAATCTAAGGCAGTCAGACTCATTAATGAGCCTTCTCTTACCTCTAACCTGGATTATCTCTCTCTTTGCCGTAAGGTATCTTCTCTTTCGCTTTTCTATTGCTAATACTTCCATTGCTGCTCTGATGAGTTTGCAAGTTACATCCCTCCCCCACTGCCGAGGCCGCGTAACAGTCGCCAAGCGGCCTCATCTCACAGGTACTGTGTGGAGATTTGTAGCTCGCGGATTGGTCTGTGCAGCGACTGCTTCTTCCCATCTACCTCCATACTCTGGAACTCTCTTCCTCATTCTGTCTTTCCTAATTCTTATGACCTTTCATCCTTCAAAAAGCAGATTTATTGTCATCTCAGGGCCTAGTCCTCCATATCTCTGGGTCCTCTGTACTCTGACTGTTTTTTTCTGTTTGTCGTTTTCCTTTGTGTGACATTGACTCATCTCTGCCTTGTCCTTAACCTTTTAATTTTCCATCGTCTTAGTATTTTCTCGTGCCCGGGCCTTTATAGATGAGGGCAGTTTTTGCCTGTCCCGGTGTCACACTCTAACAAAAAATTATATATATATATATATATATATATATATATATATATATATATATATATATATATATATATATATATATATATATATATATATATATATATATACCACACACACACACACAGGAAAGAGAGGGCTGGGCAGATTGCATATTCCTAGACTTCCAGAAAGCGTTTGACACTGTTCCACATGGGAGACTTATTAGGAAGCTGCAATCAATGGCTAGAATAGGTGGAAATGTTTTGGAATGGATAAAAACTTACTTAGAAGTAAGGGAACAGAGGGTTAGAGTAAGACACTCAGTGTCTGAATGGAGAAGAGTTAGTAGTGGAGTTCCACAGGGTTCAGTTTTAGGGCCACTTTTGTTCCTTGTATATGTAAATGACCTACCAGAGTCTGTAAATTCATTCATGAATATGTTTGCAGATGATGCAAAGATTGTGAAGAAAGTAGAAAACGAGAACAATGGTAGAGAACTTCAGGAGGATCTAAATAATCTGCATGAGTGGTCAGAAAAGTGGCAAATGAAATTCAATACTTCAAAATGTAAGGTAATGAGAATGGGTACAAGTGCAAGAAGGCCCAAGCTTGACTACTCGGTGGCTGGAGTACAACTTCAAGAGACAGAAAATGAGAGAGATCTAGGAGTAAACATACTGGCAGATTTGTGTCCAGAAATACATATAAATGGCATAGTAAGGGCAGCATATGCATTCTTATCAAATGTAAGGGTAGCCTTCAGGCACATGGACAAGGAAATGTTGAGAAATATTTATGTAACCTATGTGAGGCCAAAACTCGAATATGCAGCCCCCTTTTGGAATCCGCACTTGAAAAAGCACATAGCTAAGCTTGAAAAAGTTCAAAGACATGCCACGAAACTGGTGCCAGAAATACGCAATCTCAGTTATGATGAGAGGCTGAGGGAATTAGACTTACCATCACTGGAAGCTAGAAGAGTGAGGGGGGATATGGTGACAGTCTTTAAATTCCTTCATGGTTATGATAGAGTGGATAGGGATCGATATTTTGACATGGTTGGCTCTAGAACTAGAGGTCATAGTTTGAAGCTTCGTAAGAAAAGTTCTTTGCAGGATGTAAGGAAATACTTTTTCAGTGTAAGAGTAGTTGATAATTGGAATTGGCTAAGCGAGGAGGTAGTTAATGCTATCTCAATCCATAGTTTTAAGGACAGGTATGATAAGTATCACTAAGTCTAAAATGGAAGCGATCAGGAGACGGGAAGATACGAGCTTTGGGCTCTTTCCCGTAAACACAATTAGGTAATCCACACACACACACACACACACACACACACACACACACACACACACACACACACAGGATGTAAGAACAAATAAGATCTTTGGAGGAAGCAAATACAGCACAAGGGCAGGAGAGAAAGGAACTAGAAAAAAGAATAAAGAAGCTGGAAGGGGAAAAGAGTCAACTAGAATCTAGAATTTCTAAACAAGAAGATAAAAACAAACAGCTAAATGACAACCTAAAGGAATTAGATGTTAGTTCACTGCTCTCTTCTGAGAGAGACGAGATTGCTGCTTGGAATGTTCAGATTAAGGAAAACATTGAACAGTTCAGAAAAGAGTTCCAGGAGCTGAATATGGAAAATGATGCCATGAAAACGTCCTTTGCTGATGCACTAAAGGGGAATGTGGCAGTAAAAGAGGCTGTAAAGGTGGTGGCACTGGAAAACATACAAACAGTTGACTATAAAGAGACAGTAATCGAAAAAATGAAAGACGTTGTGATGGAAAGGGCAAACCCACTCATCAGACAGGCACTTGATAAGGAGAAGACAGTGGTAATCTCAGGCATAAGTGAATCCCAGGAGCCAACATGGCAGGGGAGACTTGAAGAAAATAAAGCTAACGTTGTAGACCTGATAAGAAAGCTTGGAGTAGTATGTGGTCCTGAGGATATTGTAAACATACACCAACTAGGTAAATATTCGAGGGAAGGAAAGCCGAGATCAACAAAAGTAACCTTTGAGAGAGGGGAGACATGTAGGGAAATATTGTTGAGAAAAAAAAGTCTAAAAGACCTTCAAGAATGCAAAGAAGTGTTCATTAGACGATACAGAACACAGGAAGAGATGGGAAAGATCAAAAACTTGTTGCAAGAGGCAAGAAGGTTAAATGATGAAAGAAATGAAGAAGAGAAGAAAAATTTTCGTTACAGAATACTTCCAGACAAAGGGGAGATAAAGAAGATAATGACAGAAGATCAGGGGATGGGGCCTCATTAAGATTGTTATACACAAATGCTGATGGATTAGCTGGTAAGGCAGTAGAATTAAAAGATAGGATTCACAACAGTAAGGCAGATATAGTAGCAATTACAGAGACTAAGTTGAGTGAGGACATAAACAGTGTCACAGTTTTTCCTAAGGGCTTCAGAATACTAAGGGTCGAAAGATCTGAGAGGACTGGTGGAGGGATAACACTGCTCATAAGTGAGAGGATTCAAGTTGAAGAAATAAACTTGGCTATAGAAAGTGAGTTCAGGGAATTTCTTGTTGCTCGCATAAATACTGGGTCAGAGAGCATTATAATAACTGTTGTATACAACCCACCAAGGAACCAAAATAGGCTTGAAATTTATGAGGAAAGTCATATAGGTACGATTGAAGTCATAAACTCAGTTGTTAACATGGCGCGGGAGAAAAAATGTAGGATTTTGATTATGGGAGACTTTAATCATAAAGAGACAGATTGGATAAATCTTGACCCACACAGTGGTGAGGACTCATTTGGGGCAAGATTCCTAGATTGCGTACAAGGGAATTTCCTACACCAACATGTAATGGAACCAACAAGAGCCAGGGGTGGGGATGAGCCATCACTACTTGATCTGGTGTTCACAGATAATGTGTTGGATATTGAAAATATTGAGTATGAACCACCAATTGGAAAGAGTGACCACTGTGTGTTGTTGATGGAGTATATCATTGAAGACATTCTTCCTGAGAGTAGAGGCACTGAGGACATGAGGAGGAACTATCCGAAAGGAGATTACATCAAAATGAATGAGCTTTTTGCAGTTATTGACTGGAGAACCTTATTTTACAACAAATCTGTACAAGAAATGTATGACATCTTTTGTGAGAAATATGGGAAGATAGTAGATTGCTGCATACCTGTCACCAAAGTAGGTGTAATTCATGCCAGAGAGAAATGGTTCGATATTGGGTGTAAAAAGAGCTAAGGAGTGGAGAGACAAATGCTGGAAAAGGTATAGGAGGAGAAAAAACATAAATGCCTGGCAAACCTACAAAAGAGCAAGAAATGACTACCTAAGTAAAAGGAGAGAGGCAGAGAGAGATTATGAGAGGGGCATCACCAGGAAGGCTAAAGAAAATCCCAAGCTTTTCCACAGCTTTATCAGAGGAAAACTGAAGGTAAAAGAACAGGTTTTAAGGCTAAAGAGAGCGGATGGAAGCATCACTGAGACGGACGAAGAGATCTGCAAAGAATTGAACAAGGAGTTTCAGTCAGTATTTACAGTAGAAAATACCCCACCCCCTCAGATTGCAGTGATAGAAGCTCAAGGGCCGGTATTAGAGAACATCAACCTTACAGCCACAGAGGTATGCAAAGCGCTGATGGATTTAGATGTTCATAAAGCTACAGGTCCTGATGACATATCCCCTCATGTGCTTAAAAAATGCGCAAACACAATATCAGTGGCACTAAGTATCATATTTAAGGAGTCACTGGAGTCGGGGGAGATTCCAAGATGCTGGAAACAAGCAAATGTGATACCTATCTCCAAAAAGGGAAGGAGGGATACGGCTCTGAACTATAGACCAGTTTCCTTGACCAGCATAGTTTGCAAAGTTATGGAGAAACTACTAAGGAAACATATCTCTCTTCACTTGGAATCCTTCAACTTTTTGTCAGTGAGGCAACATGGCTTCAGAGAAGGAAGATCAACAGTAACAAACTTATTAGAATTTTATGATGAGGTAAGCCAAATCTTACAGGAAAGAGAGGGCTGGGCAGATTGCATATTCCTAGACTTCCAGAAAGCGTTTGACACTGTTCCACATGGGAGACTTATTAGGAAGCTGCAATCAATGGCTAGAATAGGTGGAAATGTCTTGGAATGGATAAAAACTTACTTAGAAGGAAGGGAACAGAGGGTTAGAGTAAGACACTCAGTGTCTGAATGGAGAAGAGTTAGTAGTGGAGTTCCACAGGGTTCAGTTTTAGGGCCACTTTTGTTCCTTGTATATGTAAATGACCTACCAGAGTCTGTAAATTCATTCATGAATATGTTTGCAGATGATGCAAAGATTGTGAAGAAAGTAAAAAACGAGAACAATGGTAGAGAACTTCAGGAGGATCTAAATAATCTGCATGAGTGGTCAGAAAAGTGGCTAATGAAATTCAATACCTCAAAATGTAAGGTAATGAGAATGGGTACAAGTGCAAGAAGGCCCAAGCTTGACTACTCGGTGGCTGGAGTACAACTTCAAGAGACAGAAAATGAGAGAGATCTAGGAGTAAACATACTGGCAGATTTGTGTCCAGAAATACATATAAATGGCGTAGTAAGGGCAGCATATGCATTCTTATCAAATGTAAGGGTAGCCTTCAGGCACATGGACAAGGAAATGTTGAGAAATATTTATGTAACCTATGTGAGGCCAAAACTCGAATATGCAGCCCCCTTTTGGAATCCGCACTTGAAAAAGCACATAGCTAAGCTTGAAAAAGTTCAAAGACATGCCACGAAACTGGTGCCAGAAATACGCAATCTCGGTTATGATAAGAGGCTGAGGGAATTAGACTTGCCATCACTCGAAGCTAGAAGAGTAAGGGGGCATATGGTGACAGTCTTTAAATTCCTTCATGGTTATGATAGAGTGGATAGGGATCGATATTTCGATATGGCTGGCTCTAGAACTAGAGGTCATAGTTTGAAGCTTCGGAAGAAAACTTGTTTGCAGGATGTAAGGAAATACTTTTTCAGTGTAAGAGTAGTTGATAATTGGAATTGGCTAAGCGAGGAGGTAGTTAATGCTATCTCAATCCATAGTTTTAAGGACAGGTATGATAAGTATCACTAAGTCTAAAAATGGAACCGATCAGGAGACGGGAAGATACGAGCTTTGGTCTCTTTCCCGTAAACACAATTAGGTAATCACAATTAGGTAATCACACACACACACACACACATGATGCCATGAAAACGTCCTTTGCTGATGCACAAAAGGGGAATGTGGCAGTAAAAGAGGCTGTAAAGGTGGTGGCACTGGAAAACATACAAACGGTTGACTGGAAAACATACAAACGGTTGACTATAAAGAGACAGTAATCGAAAAAATGAAAGACGTTGTGATGGAAAGGGCAAACCTACTCATCAGACAGGCACTTGATAAGGAGAAGACAGTGGTAATCTCAGGCATAAGTGAATCCCAGGAGCCAACATGGCAGGGGAGACTTGAAGAAAACAAAGCTAAGGTTGTAGACCTGATAAGAAAGCTTGGAGTAGTATGTGGTCCTGAGGATATTGTAAACATACACCAACTAGGTAAATATTCGAGGGAAGGAAAGCCGAGATCAACAAAAGTAACCTTTGAGAGAGGGGAGACATGTAGGGAAATATTGTTGAGAAAAAAAAGTCTAAAAGACCTTCAAGAATGCAAAGAAGTGTTCATTAGACGATACAGAACACAGGAAGAGATGGGAAAGATCAAAAACTTGTTGCAAGAGGCAAGAAGGTTAAATGATGAAAGAAATGAAGAAGAGAAGAAAAATTTTCGTTACAGAATACTTCCAGACAAAGGGGAGATAAAGAAGATAATGACAGAAGATCAGGGGATGGGGCCTCATTAAGATTGTTATACACAAATGCTGATGGATTAGCTGGTAAGGCAGTAGAATTAAAAGATAGGATTCACAACAGTAAGGCAGATATAGTAGCAATTACAGAGACTAAGTTGAGTGAGGACATAAACAGTGTCACAGTTTTTCCTAAGGGCTTCAGAATACTAAGGGTCGAAAGATCTGAGAGGACTGGTGGAGGGATAGCACTGCTCATAAGTGAGAGGATTCAAGTTGAAGAAATAAACTTGGCTATAGAAAGTGAGTTCAGGGAATTTCTTGTTGCTCGCATAAATACTGGGTCAGAGAGCATTATAATAACTGTTGTATACAACCCACCAAGGAACCAAAATAGGCTTGAAATTTATGAGGAAAGTCATATAGGTACGATTGAAGTCATAAACTCAGTTGTTAACATGGCGCGGGAGAAAAAATGTAGGATTTTGATTATGGGAGACTTTAATCATAAAGAGATAGATTGGATAAATCTTGACCCACACAGTGGTGAGGACTCATTTGGGGCAAGATTCCTAGATTGCGTACAAGGGAATTTCCTACACCAACATGTAATGGAACCAACAAGAGCCAGGGGTGGGGATGAGCCATCACTACTTGATCTGGTGTTCACAGATAATGTGTTGGATATTGAAAATATTGAGTATGAACCACCAATTGGAAAGAGTGACCACTGTGTGTTGTTGATGGAGTATATCATTGAAGACATTCTTCCTGAGAGTAGAGGCACTGAGGACATGAGGAGGAACTATCCGAAAGGAGATTACATCAAAATGAATGAGCTTTTTGCAGTTATTGACTGGAGAACCTTATTTTACAACAAATCTGTACAAGAAATGTATGACATCTTTTGTGAGAAATATGGGAAGATAGTAGATTGCTGCATACCTGTCACCAAAGTAGGTGTAATTCATGCCAGAGAGAAATGGTTCGATAATGGGTGTAAAAAGAGCTAAGGAGTGGAGAGACAAATGCTGGAAAAGGTATAGGAGGAGAAAAAACATAAATGCCTGGCAAACCTACAAAAGAGCAAGAAATGACTACCTAAGTAAAAGGAGAGAGGCAGAGAGAGATTATGAGAGGGACATCACCAGGAAGGCTAAAGAAAATCCCAAGCTTTTCCACAGCTTTATCAGAGGAAAACTGAAGGTAAAAGAACAGGTTTTAAGGCTAAAGAGAGCGGATGGAAGCATCACTGAGACGGACGAAGAGATCTGCAAAGAATTGAACAAGGAGTTTCAGTCAGTATTTACAGTAGAAAATACCCCACCCCCTCAGATTGCAGTGATAGAAGCTCAAGGGCCGGTATTAGAGAACATCAACCTTACAGCCACAGAGGTATGCAAAGCGCTGATGGATTTAGATGTTCATAAAGCTACAGGTCCTGATGACATATCCCCTCATGTGCTTAAAAAATGCGCAAACACAATATCAGTGGCACTAAGTATCATATTTAAGGAGTCACTGGAGTCGGGGGAGATTCCAAGATGCTGGAAACAAGCAAATGTGATACCTATCTTCAAAAAGGGAAGGAGGGATACGGCTCTGAACTATAGACCAGTTTCCTTGACCAGCATAGTTTGCAAACTTATGGAGAAACTACTAAGGAAACATATCTCTCTTCACTTGGAATCCTTCAACTTTTTGTCAGTGAGGCAACATGGCTTCAGAGAAGGAAGATCAACAGTAACAAACTTATTAGAATTTTATGATGAGGTAAGCCAAATCTTACAGGAAAGAGAGGGCTGGGCAGATTGCATATTCCTAGACTTCCAGAAAGCGTTTGACACTGTTCCACATGGGAGACTTATTAGGAAGCTGCAATCAATGGCTAGAATAGGTGGAAATGTCTTGGAATGGATAAAAACTTACTTAGAAGGAAGGGAACAGAGGGTTAGAGTAAGACACTCAGTGTCTGAATGGAGAAGAGTTAGTAGTGGAGTTCCACAGGGTTCAGTTTTAGGGCCACTTTTGTTCCTTGTATATGTAAATGACCTACCAGAGTCTGTAAATTCATTCATGAATATGTTTGCAGATGATGCAAAGATTGTGAAGAAAGTAAAAAACGAGAACAATGGTAGAGAACTTCAGGAGGATCTAAATAATCTGCATGAGTGGTCAGAAAAGTGGCTAATGAAATTCAATACCTCAAAATGTAAGGTAATGAGAATGGGTACAAGTGCAAGAAGGCCCAAGCTTGACTACTCGGTGGCTGGAGTACAACTTCAAGAGACAGAAAATGAGAGAGATCTAGGAGTAAACATACTGGCTGATTTGTCTCCAGAAATACATATAAATGGCGTAGTAAGGGCAGCATATGCATTCTTATCAAATGTAAGGGTAGCCTTCAGGCACATGGACAAGGAAATGTTCAGAAATATTTATGTAACCTATGTGAGGCCAAAACTCGAATATGCAGCCCCCTTTTGGAATCCGCACTTGAAAAAGCACATAGCTAAGCTTGAAAAAGTTCAAAGACATGCCACGAAACTGGTGCCAGAAATACGCAATCTCGGTTATGATGAGAGGCTGAGGGAATTAGACTTGCCATCACTCGAAGCTAGAAGAGTAAGGGGGGATATGGTGACAGTCTTTAAATTCCTTCATGGTTATGATAGAGTGGATAGGGATCGATATTTCGATATGGCTGGCTCTAGAACTAGAGGTCATAGTTTGAAGCTTCGGAAGAAAACTTGTTTGCAGGATGTAAGGAAATACTTTTTCAGTGTAAGAGTAGTTGATAATTGGAATTGGCTAAGCGAGGAGGTAGTTAATGCTATCTCAATCCATAGTTTTAAGGACAGGTATGATAAGTATCACTAAGTCTAAAAATGGAACCGATCAGGAGACGGGAAGATACGAGCTTTGGTCTCTTTCCCGTAAACACAATTAGGTAATCACAATTAGGTAATCACACGCACACACATGATGCCATGAAAACGTCCTTTGCTGATGCACAAAAGGGGAATGTGGCAGTAAAAGAGGCTGTAAAGGTGGTGGCACTGGAAAACATACAAACGGTTGACTATAAAGAGACAGTA
>JAXCGZ010000173.1:117500-118824 GCA_037179515.1 Halocaridina rubra
GAAGGCTACCCTTACATTTGATAAGAATGCATATGCTGCCCTTACTATGCCATTTATATGTATTTGTGGAGACAAATCTGCCAGTATGTTTACTCCTAGATCTCTCTCATTTTCTGTCTCTTGAAGTTGTACTCCAGCCACCGAGTAGTCAAGCTTGGGCCTTCTTGCACTTGTACCCATTCTCATTACCTTACATTTTGAAGTATTGAATTTCATTAGCCACTTTTCTGACCACTCATGCAGATTATTTAGATCCTCCTGAAGTTCTCTACCATTGTTCTCGTTTTTTACTTTCTTCACAATCTTTGCATCATCTGCAAACATATTCATGAATGAATTTACAGACTCTGGTAGGTCATTTACATATACAAGGAACAAAAGTGGCCCTAAAACTGAACCCTGTGGAACTCCACTACTAACTCTTCTCCATTCAGACACTGAGTGTCTTACTCTAACCCTCTATTCTCTTCCTTCTAAGTAAGTTTTTATCCATTCCAAAACATTTCCACCTATTCTAGCCATTGATTGCAGCTTCCTAATAAGTCTCCCATGTGGAACAGTGTCAAACGCTTTCTGGAAGTCTAGGAATATGCAATCTGCCCAGCCCTCTCTTTCCTGTAAGATTTGGCTTACCTCATCATAAAATTCTAATAAGTTTGTTACTGTTGATCTACCTTCTCTGAAGCCATGTTGCCTCACTGACAAAAAGTTGAAGGATTCCAAGTGAAGAGAGATATGTTTCCATAGTAGTTTCTCCATAACTTTGCAAACTATGCTGGTCAAGGAAACTGGTCTATAGTTCAGAGCCGTATCCCTCCTTCCCTTTTTGAAGATAGGTATCACATTTGCTTGTTTCCAGCACCGGGGAATCTCCCCCGACTCCAGAGACTCCTTAAATATGATACTTAGTGCCACTGATATTGTGTTTGCGCATTTTTTAAGCACATGAGGGGATATGTCATCAGGACCTGTAGCTTTATGAACATCTAAATCCATCAGCGCTTTGCATACCTCTGTGGCTGTAAGGTTGATGTTCTCTAATACCGGCCCTTGAGCTTCTATCACTGCAATCTGAGGGGGTGGGGTATTTTCTACTGTAAATACTGACTGAAACTCCTTGTTCAATTCTTTGCAGATCTCTTCGTCCGTCTCAGTGATGCTTCCATCCGCTCTCTTTAGCCTTAAAACCTGTTCTTTTACCTTCAGTTTTCCTCTGATAAAGCTGTGGAAAAGCTTGGGATTTTCTTTAGCCTTCCTGGTGATGTCCCTCTCATAGTCTCTCTCTGCCTCTCTCCTTTTACTTAGGTAGTCATTTCTTGCTCTT
>JAXCGZ010000174.1:5000-10000 GCA_037179515.1 Halocaridina rubra
GATCGTTTATTATATTTTAGTAGTAGCAGTAGTAGTAGTAGTAGTAGTAGTAGTAGTAGTAGTAGTAGTAGTAGTAGTAGTAGTAGTAGTAGTTATATTATTAGTAATGGTAACAGTATTTGTATTAGTAATATCAGTATTATTGTTAGTAGTAGTAGTATATATAATTCTAATATTATTTTTTCTACTATTTTCATTAATCTTATAATTTTTTTTCATTTATTCAATTTCCATTACTTGGTTATATTATTCTATCTATAGTAATATATTTATGTCATTTATATTTATTTTTATTCATTATTTTCAAGTTCTCATTTGCTGTCTTTCTTTTTGCTGTTGTTTTTATCATTCCTTGTGTTTAGTTTTTGAAATTCTCACTTTATTGGTCTTTTCTTTCATTTTCATATCATATATATATGTATTAAGGTGATTATCTACTTACCCGATCAATATTCTTAATTAGAGATTAACATATTGTAATGTTATTGACTTTTTATCAGTACATCTTTCATTAAGGATACTATTTCTTATGGTTTAGAGATGTCTCACTACCTTTAATTTTCATTCCCCTCGGGCCTCCTCCTGTGACCCTCTTGTTTATGACTCCTGTTGTCATTTTTTCTTTATACATTCACTCGTGCTTTAGAAGGCGTCCACTTAGGACCTGAATTATAGCGTTGTTTTCTGTACTGTTTCACTGATGCGCTATCTTAGAATATATATATATATATATATATATATATATATATATATATATATATATATATATATATATATATATATATATATATATATATATATATATATATATATATATATATATATATATATATATATATATATATATATATATATATATATATATATATATATATATATATATATATATATATATATATATATATATATATATATATATTATTATTATTATTATTAAGCCAAGGCGGTACCAATAATAAGTCCCAGGTTCGAGTCCCGGTCGGGGAAAAAGTGATTCATATATATATATATATATATATATATATATATATATATATATATATATATATATATATATATATATATATATATATATATATATATATATATACATATACATGAAGTATACTATACCCCTGACCGGGATTCACTCCTAAGACATAATTACTTTGCCAAGGCGCTATCAACTACACCACTGAAGGTCTAAAGGAGAAACAAAATTTACAGTTTGACTGCGACACTAGCAAGGAACACATTCTATCTGAATGCCTTTTTGTTCATATTACAGCTTCTCCTAACTTCACGCGTGGCTTTGTTTTTTGCGTTTAATTCAAATCCCAGCTCTATAAGCATTAATAACAATCAAATAAACACACTAACATAAGTGAAAACAAGAATCATATTTTACCCCTGACAGGGACTCGAACCTAAGACACATAATTACTGTGCCAAGGCGTTATCAATTACACCACTGAAGGTCTAAAGGAGAAACAAACCTTGCAGCTTAACTGCTATACTAGGAATGAACACATTCTATTTGAATGCCTTTTTATTCATATCAAAACTTCTCCTAACCTCATTCGTGGCTTTTTAATTCAAATCCCAGCTATATAGGCATTAATAATCAAATAAACACATTAACATATGTGAAGACATGAATCATATTTTACCCCTTTTTTTACATATGGCAATGTGCTTACTTGATTATTATAAAGGCCTATATAGCTGAGATTTGAAGCAAATGCAAACAATGAATCCACGAGTGAGGTTAAAAGAAGCTGTAATATAAACAAAATGGCATTCAGATAGAATGCGTTCAATCCTAGTATAGCAGCTAAGCTGTAAGGTTTGTTTCTCCTTTAGACCTTAAGTGGTGTATTTAGTAGCGCCTTGGCACAGTAATTATGTATCTTAGGTTCGAGTCCCGGTCAGGGTAAAATGTGATTCTTGTTTTCACATATGTAAATGTGTTTATTTAATTATTATTAATCCCTATATAACTTAGATTTAAATTAAATGGAAAAAACGAAGCCAAGAGTGATGTTAGGAGATGTAATATGAACAAAAAGGCATTCAGATAGAATGCGCTCATTCCTAGTATAGCAGTTAAGATGTAAGGCTTGTTTCTCCTTTAGACCTTCAGTGGTGTACTTAATAGCGCCTTGGAAAAGTGATTAGGTGTCTTAGGATCGAATCTCGGTCAGGGGTAAAATATGATATATATATATATATATATATATATATATATATATATATATATATATATATATATATATATATATATATATATATATATATATATATATATATATATATATATATATATATATATATATATATATAGATAGATAGATAGATAGATAGATAGATAGATAGATAGATAGATAGATAGATAGATCGATAGATAGATAGATAGATAGATAGATAGACAGACAGACAGACAGAAAAACAGACATACATACATACATACATATATACATACATACATACAAGTACAAGTGCAAGAAGGCCCAAGCTTGACTACTCGGTGGCTGGAGTACAACTTCAAGAGACAGAAAATGAGAGAGATCTAGGAGTAAACATACTGGCAGATTTGTCTCCAGAAATACATATAAATGGCGTAGTAAGGGCAGCATATGCATTCTTATCAAACGTAAGGGTAGCCTTCAGGCACATGGACAAGGAAATGTTCAGAAATATTTATGTAACCTATGTGAGGCCAAAACTCGAATATGCAGCCCCCTTTTGGAATCCGCACTTGAAAAAGCACATAGCTAAGCTTGAAAAAGTTCAAAGACATGCCACGAAACTGGTGCCAAAAATACGCAATCTCGGTTATGATGAGAGGCTGAGGGAATTAGACTTGCCATCACTCGAAGCTAGAAGAGTAAGGGGGGATATGGTGACAGTCTTTTAATTCCTTCATGGTTATGATAGAGTGGATAGGGATCGATATTTCGATATGGCTGGCTCTAGAACTAGAGGTCATAGTTTGAAGCTTCGGAAGAAAACTTGTTTGCAGGATGTAAGGAAATACTTTTTCAGTGTAAGAGTAGTTGATAATTGGAATTCGCTAAGCGAGGAGGTAGTTAATGCTATCTCAATCCATAGTTTTAAGGACAGGTATGATAAGTATCACTAAGTCTAAAAATGGAACCGATCAGGAGACGGGAAGATACGAGCTTTGGGCTCTTTCCCGTAAACACAATTAGGTAATCACAATTAGGTAATCACATATATATATATATATATATATATATATATATATATATATATATATATATATATATATATATATATATATATATATATATATATATATAGAATTAGCTGTCTCTTTCTTTATATAATTACCTTGACCCCATTCCCTATAAATCTATCGAGATCTCTTTTTTTATTTTTCTGCCTTTTGAAGTAAATAAATAGTCGTACTAATGTTAGTCTTTCAATATCTAATTGCAGTTCTGATGACAGTTCTCCTACTGATTGCAATGGCAGTGCCTGTCTTAATGGTAATAATGGGTAAGTTCTACTCACTTTCAAGCCTTTATCATGCATCTGTTTTTCTTTGTAAATGGCATTTTATTTATCTCATTCGGACTTCATAGCGAAGTCCTAATTTAAACAAGTAGCAAATTTTATATATAAATCATATTTATAAGGAAACATCTCTATATATACTTAAAGCACCCTTAATATATATATATATATATATATATATATATATATATATATATATATATATATATTATATATATATATATATATATATATATATATATATATGAGATTGTGACACAAGGACGGGCCCCAAAAAATATATAAAACAGCCCACATCGGGCCTGGACACGAAGAATACATAAAGTAAAGAGAATCAGAGATGGGGAGTGTTGTGACTTGTCTGATGTGAAGGAATAATAAGGGATGTGTAATGAATATCCGAGAATATTCAGTGTTGATGTAGGCATAGAAAAAGAAGCGTAACTGAAGGAGGACATAACATCGAACTGTTTTGGACTGTCTTTTAAGTTCAAAGAACCTTCAGCTGTAGTATCGCTACGGGCGGTTGGTGTTATGGGCCAGCCTACTACAATGGTGTGTATATATATATATATATATATATATATATATATATATATATATATATATATATATATATATATATATATATATATATATATATATATATATATATATCCTTAAACACAAGCCATTTTTCCCTTATAAGGAGAGTGGCTGAATCAAGGCGAAATGCTCTGACTTTTCTGGAAAAGAGAATACAGAGGATGGGGTTCCCAGTCCCTTCGCTCTGCCTCATTTAGTCGACTCTTACGACACGCAAGGAAACAATTAGGAAGTATTCTATCCTACGTCCTCATATATAATATATACATACACACACACAAACAAACAAGCACACACACACACACACACACGCACGCACACACACACACACACACACACACATATATATATATATATATATATATATATATATATATAATATATATATATATATATATATATATATATATATATATATATATATTATATATATATATATATATATATATATGAATGCATGTATGTATGTATGTATGTATGTATGTATGTATGTATGTATGTATGTATGTATGTATGTATGTATGTATGTATGTATGTATGTATGTATGTATGTACCTAACTGTATTCTCGAAAAAGAGCTCTTAGCTCAATTTCCCGGTCTCCTAGATATTTTTATTTTATTGCCTTTCATATCTGGCCTTAAAACTCTGAATGTATATTGCATTTACTGTTTCCTCACTTAGCGATCACCAGTTATCAACAGCCCTTACGCTGAAAAATTACTGCCGTCTTTCATGTAAAAAAATACGAAACTTCATACCATGCCCTTCAATTCTAGAGCCACCAATGTCAATATATCACTCCCCATCGGGTCTCTTATAACCATGTAGGCATATGAAAATCATTATCATAGCCCCGTTCTTTTAACTTCGAGTAATGGTATATTTAACTCCTTC
>JAXCGZ010000174.1:30000-32500 GCA_037179515.1 Halocaridina rubra
GATCTCTCTCATTTTCTGTCTCTTGAAGTTGCACTCCAGCCACCGAGTAGTCAAGCTTGGGCCTTCTTGCACTTGTACCCATTCTCATTACCTTACATTTTGAAGCATTGAATTTCATTAGCCACTTTTCTGACCACTCATGCAGATTATTTAGATCCTCCTGAAGTTCTCTACCATTGTTCTCGTTTTTTACTTTCTTCACAATCTTTGCATCATCTGCAAACATATTCATGAATGAATTTACAGACTCTGGTAGGTCATTTACATATACAAGGAACAAAAGTGGCCCTAAAACTGAACCCTGTGGAACTCCACTACTAACTCTTCTCCATTCAGACACTGAGTGTCTTACTCTAACCCTCTGTTCCCTTCCTTCTAAGTAAGTTTTTATCCATTCCAAAACGTTTCCACCTATTCTAGCCATTGAGTGCAGCTTCCTAATAAGTCTCCCATGTGGAACAGTGTCAAACGCTTTCTGGAAGTCTAGGAATATGCAATCTGCCCAGCCCTCTCTTTCCTGTAAGATTTGGCTTACCTCATCATAAAATTCTAATAAGTTTGTTACTGTTGATCTACCTTCTCTGAAGCCATGTTGCCTCACTGACAAAAAGTTGAAGGATTCCAAGTGAAGAGAGATTTCAATATCCAACACATTATCTGTGAACACTAGATCAAGTAGTGATGGCTCATCCCCACCCCTGGCCCTTGTTGGTTCCATTACATGTTGGTGTAGGAAATTCCCTTGTACGCAATCTAGGAATCTTGCCCCGAATGAGTCCTCACCACTGTGTGGGTCAAGATTTATCCAATCTATCTCTTTATGATTAAAGTCTCCCATAATCAGAATCCTACACTTTTTCCCGTGCCATGTTAACAACTGAGTTTATGACATCAATAGTACCTATATGACTTTCCTCATAAACTTCAAGCCTATTTTGGTTCCTTGGTGGGTTGTATACAACAGTTATTATAATGCTCTCTGACCCAGTATTTATGCGAGCAACAAGAAATTCCTTGAACTCACTTTCTATAGCCAAGTTTATTTCTTCAACTTGAATCCTCTCACTTATGAGCAGTGCTATCCCTCCACCAGTCCTCTCACATCTTTCAACCCTTAGTATTCTGAAGCCCTTAGGAAAAACTGTGACACTGTTTATGTCCTCACTCAACTTAGTCTCTGTAAATGCTACTATATCTGCCTTACTGTTGTGAATCCTATCTTTTAATTCTACTGCCTTACCAGCTAATCCATCAGCATTTGTGTATAACAATCTTAATGAGGCCCCATCCCCTGATCATCTGTCATTATCTTCTTTATCTCCCCTTTGTCTGGAAGTACTCTGTAACGAAAATTTTTCTTCTCTTCTTCATTTCTTTCATCATTTAACCTTCTTGCCTCTTGCAACAAGTTTTTGATCTTTCCCATCTCTTCCTGTGTTCTGCATTGTCTAATGAACACTTCTTTGCATTCTTGAAGGTCTTTTAGACTTTTTTTTTCTCAACAATATTTCCCTACATGTTTCCCCTCTCTCAAAGGTTACTTTTGTTGGTCTCGGCTTTCCTTCCCTCGAATATTTACCTAGTTGGTGTATGTTTACAATATCCTCAGGACCACATACTACTCCAAACTTTCTTATCAGGTCTACAACCCTAGCTTTATTTTCTTCAAGTCTCCCCTGCAATGTTGGCTCCTGGGATTCACTTATGCCTGAGATTACCACTGTCTTCTCCTTATCAAGTGCCTGTCTGATGAGTGGGTTTGCCCTTTCCATCACAACGTCTTTCATTTTTTCGATTACTGTCTCTTTATAGTCAACTGTTTGTATGTTTTCCAGTGCCACCACCTTTACAGCCTCTTTTACTGCCACATTCCCCTTTAGTGCATCAGCAAAGGAAGTTTTCATGGCATCATTTTCCATATTCAGCTCCTGGAACTCTTTTCTGAACTGTTCAATGTTTTCCTTAATCTGGACATTCCAAGCAGCAATCTCGTCTCTCTCAGAAGAGAGCAGTGAACTAACATCTAATTCCTTTAGGTTGTCATTCAGCTGTTTGTTTTTATCTTCTTGTTTAGAACGTCTAGATTCTAGTTGACTCTTTTCCCCTTCCAGCTTCTTTATTCTTTTTTCTAGTTCCTTTCTCTCCTGCCCTTGTGCTTTATTTGCTTCCTCCAAAGATCTTATTTGTTCTCTGAGTGTTTCATTCTCTTTCATTTCTCCATCCATTTTCCGAATTTTATCATCAAGGCTTGTAACCATTGCCTCTAACTTCTTGATTCTCTGTTTAAGTCCCCTGATGGCTACCCCTTCTCCCGACCCATGGGTGGGAGAGGTTTGGGACAGAGATGGCCTCATTTTTATGTTCTCCCTCTCACAGAATATAGAAAGAAGACGAGAAAGAGGAAAAAAAAAAGAGAAAAACTTTTAATTGAGCTTCACACAGAATTTTTATATCTCCATATAAGTGCTATTTAGTGACTCAGTTTATCTCTTTTCTGGTA
>JAXCGZ010000174.1:37500-40000 GCA_037179515.1 Halocaridina rubra
AATCGGAGTTAAGACTGTAAGAAAGAGTGATTCGAGATTGATTACGAGTTGCAGATGAAGGTTGTGAAGGGAAGGCAGAGGAAAATTGAAGGGTAGAATTGTCGGCAAAGGCGTGAAGAAGAGAGGAGGATGGGGACTGAAGAAAATCATTGATGAAGAGAAGGAACAGAGTAGGTGAAAGAACAGAGCCCTGTGGAACAACACTGGTAACAGGGAATAAGCTAATGATGCACTTTCAACAACCACAGATATAAAATGGTCAGAATGAAAACTGGAAATCAGAGAGTATAGAGAAGGTAAATCCATAAGCAGGGAGTTTGGCCAACAGAACCTTGTGATAAACTCTGTCAAAAACCTGAGGGATATTAAAGGCGATGACAAAGAATTCCTCATAGTTCTACAGGGCAGATGACCAAATATAAGTAAGGTAAGAGAGGATGTCACCAGTGGATCTTGCCTTGCGGAAGTCTTACTAGTGATCGAAGATCACTAGGAAGTGAGTTGGGTTCAAGATGTTTTAAGATGTGAGAATTAGGCAAAGTTTTGAATACTATAGTGATAGCAAAGGTTAGGGCAATAAGTCGGTAGTTGGAAGGAATAGAGCAGTCAATCTTCTTCGGAACAGGTTAAACTAGAGCATGATTCCAAGATGAAGGATATAAACTGATTGAGAGAATGAGGAGAAAAAACCGGCAAGGCAAGGAAGCCAGTTCATCTGCAAACTTCTTAAAGAACCTTTCAGGGATACCTTCGGGTCCGGATGACCTGTTCATTTTTAGAGAGCGAAGAATTTTTTGAACTTGAGTGAAGAGTGATTAAAGGAGGACATAAGGTTAGAGAAGAGTGAAGTACAAGGAACAACTGCAATGGAATAGCTTATGGAACAGTTGGCAGAAAAATAAGAACGAATGAGAGTGGGTTTATCAATGTGAGAGCAAGCTATAGAAACAGCAGAATGAATGAGAGGGGGACAGCTTGAGTTCCAAAAGATTTTGGAGAGGTTTTTAGCTAAGGACCAGAAGCATTTATCAGTGGGAGAGGAGTTAAGGTAATTAACTTCCTTCTTTAAATAGAAGCTTTAGACCTTCGAATCTGAGCAGCTTAGCAATTCATTGATGTATTAGAAGCAGAGAGTGTTAAGTCTGAAGACACAAGGCTTGGTACGACCAGCTTGCCCAATCCCTGGCCTGAATAGCCATGGAGCAGGCATAGTCAAACCAAGTATTAGGAGGAGAATATTTTTCCCACAGGAGGGAATGAATGCCTCCATTCCCTAAATAATTATATTGGTAACTCTTAGAACTACCTGATCAGGGATGCAAGTTAAAAAGCATCCCATGGGAAGCCAAAGAGAAAGTTACACAAATCATCACGTTGGGTACACTCAAAGTGCCAAAGGCGGCACTGAGTAGGAGGAATTGATGAAGGGGGAGCCAAAATGGAAGAGACTGAGATCAAAGAGTGAATTTTTCAAGAAAGGAAAACACAGAATATGAGTAGTTTGAAGGATTAGAAGCAAGAAATAGGTCAAGAGTGTTAGCTGCACGTTTATGGCAATCGGGAACACAAGTAGGATGTCTGATAATCTGCTCCTGATCATGAGTAATAGAGAAATCAAGGGCATCACTTCTTCTCACATAAGTGTGAGAAGAATTAAGCCACTCATTGTGGTGTACATTGAAGTCTCCAATATAGAGAACTTCAGCATGTCGGTGAGAAGATAGCAAGGACTCAAGGCTAGAGGATAGATATAAAAAGTAAGACACAAAGTCAGTGGAGTTAGAAGAGCAGTAGCCTAATCAAAGAAATATATTGTTAGTGGAGAGATAGATCTTCACCCTGAGAGCATCAAAATCAGGAGATTCGAGGTCCATGAGCCTTGCAATAGGAGTGTTATTGTTGCAGCAGGCAAAGACCCCACCTCTGGAATGGAAAAAAGAATACAGATTATAGGGAGATATTTAAAATATGTCAGGGAAAGCATGGCTAGACAGCTGAGTTTCAGATAGAAAGAGGAGATTAGAGAGGGATATACCCAAGTTCTGTTCCACACACGAAAGTTTGGAGTTCAAACCACGAGTGTTAGAAAACTAAAGAGTGAAAGGTGCAGATCTATCAAGGGTTGCATAACAACTGCCAGTATCTACCCTCACGCCATTAGTGAAGTCAGAAAGATCCCAGGAGATTCCTTGCACCTCACTGTGATGGATGCTGGGGGCCATAAGCTATGGACCTTTCATAAGTATAGGAAAAATGAGGAAAAAGGAGAGCAAAAAGAAAGAGATAAGGAGCGTTGCGACTTGTCATATATAATGGGATAGTAAGAGATGCATAACGAATATGCCAGAATATTCTGTGTAGATGTAAGCATAAGGAAAGAACTATGTCTAAAGGAAGACTTAGCCTGGAGATATCTAGGCCAGTCCTACCAAGGCCGTAATACTTCCAGTCGTAGTATTTCAACGGGTAGATGGTGCAATGGCCAATGTAATATATATAT
>JAXCGZ010000174.1:42500-45000 GCA_037179515.1 Halocaridina rubra
CATAGACGTAGTGCCATATGTAATTCTGAGACTTCAGAATGAAATCTGTAAGCTGACCACTATTGGGTCAGAATAGTAGAATGGAACAGCAAAGCCCTCTGTAACTCTGAGTCTATAGTCAAATTCCAGTTCACTCTGTTTATGATCTCTGTGGCTCAGTGCACTAAACTTTGGACTCCAGTACTACAGGTCTCAGTTTCCATCCTGGCAGTATTAGGTAAAATATTTGGAAGTATATAAAGTGTGTGTGATTGCACAGCAGTGTTCTAGCAATTAACATTGGTCCATATAAACGAGGAGAATCAAATGTGTTCTGCTCATTAGAGGGTCAGTAGAGATGAAAAATTCAGAAAAAGAAGGGGCAGTAGTGCCCTTTGTAATTCAGATTTCAGCAAAGTTAAATTCTTTTTTCTTCATGACCTCTGGGGATCAGCAAACTAATTGTGGACCCCTGGTCTTCAGGTCTCAGATTTGAATTCTAAACACAGAAGGAGGTAAAATATTTGGAATTATTTAAGTTCGTGATAACATTAAGATATACTATCAGTTAATATCGTTGCATATTAAGGGAGAAAATTTAATTTGTGCTGTTCTCTGGGCAGGTGGCAGAGACGCAATATTTCAGAATCGATAAGCATAGTAGTATCCACTGAAATTTTGTGATTTCAGTAGACGTTTGTGTATTATGATTTCTGTGGCTCCTTCCATTTAGCTATGGAATACTATCTTAACCTCCAAGGAGAGATGGCCTGGTACATCGACCATGACGTCACACTATCTGGTTCCGCTTTACCGCATGCTCCCCATACATAGTACATACAGTACTTTTCCCATTCTTGCTCTTGCAGTATTTTATAGAGCTGAATCCCTGTCAGCATTACCGTATATTATTAGTGATTAGTTAAATTCAATGCCTCGAAGACACAGTTTCTGGCTTTCCCTTTATCTTCTTCTCCTCCTGATAATCCTATTGTCTTCGAAACTAACGAAATTTACCATCTTAATTCTATCAACATATCAGGAATCCGTATAGCCTTTTACTTGTTTTGGACGAATCACATAATCCAAATTTCCAAATCTTTATCCAAAAAATTGGGGGTTTTGTTTCGTTTCCGTTATTACTTTTCATCTTTACAGCTACTTAAAATTTATAAAGATCTTATCCGTCCCTGCCTAGAATACTAGAATACACATCTTGGGTGCTTCTTCTTATACTTATCTCCTTGATAGGGTTGAATCTAGGGCAGTCAGACTCATTAATGATCCTTCTCTTACTTCTAATCTGAATTCTCTCTCTCTTCGCCATAAGGTATCTTCCCTTTCTCTTTTCTATCGCTACTACTTCCATTGCTGCTCTTATGAGTTGGCGAGTTGCATCCCTTCCCCACTACTGCTTCTTCCCATCTACCTCCACACTCTGGAACTCTCTTCCTCCTTCTGTCTTTCCCAATTCTTATGACCTATCATCTTTCAAAAAGCGGATCTATCGTCATCTCAGGGCCTAGTCCTCCATATCTCTGGGTCCTCTGTACTTTGACTGTTTTTTTTTCTGTCTGTCGTTTTCCCTTGTGTGATATTACCTCATCTCTGCCTTGTCTTTAACCTTTTTCTTTTCCTTCATCTTGTTGTTTTCTTGTGCCCGGGCGTTTATTGATGAGGGCAGATTTTTTCTGTCCCGGTGTCACACTCATAAAAAAAAGTAGTCCATTAAAATATGTAATTACTGTACACAAATGCAAGTAAAGACATTAGATCTATTTTTTGTCAGCTGTTATCATGTGCTATCGTCTGATAATTCTCTTAAGAATTAAAATATAGTCAAACTTTTTACATCCGAGTCTATGATGTATGTTGAGAGTCTATATTTTTTTATGAGTGTGATACCAGGACAGGCAAAAGAAATTGCCCTCATGGGTCAAAAAGAAACAGAGATGGAGTGTTGTGACTCTACAGATGTGAGGGGATAATAAGAGATGTGTAACGAATATGAAGGAATACTCTGTGTAGATGTAGTCATAGAAAAAAATTTAACATCACAGATGACCTGGTCAGTCCTATAGAATTCCAACACCTTCAGCTGTAGTATCACAACGGGCGGCTGTGCCATGTGCCAACCTTCTACACAGTGAATATGTTCATGTTCAATTATTTAAATGAATTTCGTACTTCTGTCATTCTAATACGTAGTACAATATAGAATAGGCTATATGTTAGCATTAAATTATATATATATATATATATATATATATATATATATATATATATATATATATATATATATATATATATATATATGTGTGTGTGTGTGTGTGTGTGTGTGTGTGTGTGTGTGTGTGTGTGTGTGTGTGTGTGTGTGTGTGTGTGTGTGTGTGTATGCAGAATAATAAGTAAATACTTTGATACTTAAATGATCGGGTGAGATATATATCATGTGTATTACTGTACATTCTGCGGAATTATTGCATGTCCATTTTAATTTTACTTGTTCTGATACCATTTA
>JAXCGZ010000174.1:50000-57500 GCA_037179515.1 Halocaridina rubra
GTAGGTCGAAAGGACGAAATTCGATTTCTCCCCCCCCCCCCTCCGAAATCTGATATGGTGCCATCCTTTGCAATCATCAAATTTCCGCTAATTTCGCCATTTAACTGGCAAGCTGTGTGCCTTACACTATCTATAATAAAACACTGATGTTTCTGATCACCTGTACGATCGGGGAAATTCATACTTTATTATTTTTTTATCTAAACACTAATCACCATTAAGGGGGGGTTTACACGGTCACACGGTTCGTCGAACGCGGTTCGTGTTCGACAACCAAATACCCCGTTCACACGCCCGAACATCACTTCAAACACTTGTCTGTCGAACCGCGTTCGACGAACCGTTTGACCGTGTAAATCCCCCTTTAAACTGCGAAGGGTTTTTTTTTCAGTAAAACTCCACCTCAAGCCCAGATCTTCGTTATCTAAATCCTCGACATCTATTTTAGTTTCAGTGTAATGCACTATCGTGTTAGATAACTCTTGTACATCATTTGCCATCTTTATTTGTCTCTTTTATTCCCAAAAGACTTTAACCACAAATAAGAGCAATAGAAAATTATTATTTCTACAAAGACCTCACTAGTCTTTTATCTTATTTTATTTTTATTATTATTCTTATGACTGGGAGACGCATAAAACAAGAAATTCACCGATATCTTATATAGTACAAAATTTCCATATTAAAATTTGTATTTTAATATAAGAGTTTACATTTTTTAATTATTTAGTACATTTACAATGCTAGTACTTTTTTGAAATAGTACCAGCATATGTTACCATCAAATGAAAATTTGGTTATACAAATTGCATAGCAATTTATCCTAACCTTTGAAGGTTATGTTTTGTAATTCATTGACCAGTTGAGTCTCTTTTTCTGAATTGGGACTAATGCTCATGGAAATTATTTCTGGAGAGCGAAAAGTGGAAAGATGAGAAGCAAGAATGTAAATTAAAAATAAAAAAAAAAACACCACGGCATGGGATGAGAGAAAGCCCTCCAGGGATGTTTGTATCTGTTACTATGGAATCATCAGGATATTACGGAAACGATGAGGAGAGAGAGAGAGAGAGAGAGAGAGAGAGAGAGAGAGAGAGAGAGAGAGAGAGAGAGAGAGAGAGAGAGAGAGAGAGAGAGATCCTCATAATGATAATGCCACAAATGTTTTTCATATTAGCACGTAGTAACATTGTAAGTGTCTATCTCTTTTACTCGAGTATACAACTAGAGAGTTATATTCGTTCTTTCGTCACACACACACACACACACACACACACACACACACACACACACACACACACACACACACACACACACACACACACACACACACACACACACACACACACTTAGGTGCAGAACGTCAGGAAACAGAGAACAAGAGAGATCTAGGGATCAACATACTGGCAGATTTGTCTCTGGAAATGCATATGAATGGTATTATAAGGGCTGAATTTCCTTTCTTAGCAAATGTAAGGGTCGCCTTCAAGGACATGATCAGAAATATATATGTAACTTGTGTGAGGACCAAAACTCGAATACACAGCACCGTTTTGGAATAAGCACTGGAAAAAGCATATAAACAAGCTGGAAGAAAATTCAAAGCTATGCTACAAAACTGGTGCAAGAAATACGCAGTTTTTTTTATGAGGAGAGGCTGAGGGAATGAGACTTATCATCACTTGAAGCTAGAATATGAGGAGGGATATGGTGACGGTTTATAAATTTCTTCTCGGTTTTTACAACGTCTACAGGGATCGATATAATATGTCTGGCTCTACTAGAGGTCATACTTTGAAGCTTCTTAAGAAATTTTCTTTGCAGGATGTAAAAAAGTACTTTTTTAATGTAAACATTGTTGATGATTGGATTTTGCTAAGCGAGGAAGTAGTTAATGCTAGGTGCATTCATAGTTTTAAGGACACAGATGATAAGTATCACTGAATATAAAAATGGAAGCAACCAGGAAACAGAGAGTTAGCAGGAGGGACTGCCCCTCTCATTTCTCCAACTCTATTTTATTTTCGTACTTTTCGTCACAAATCTTCCCACTCAATTTGTCTCCCTCTTTCCTCCTAATAACGAACGGAGAGTTTCGATCATAGAGTTCTTTCCCGTAGGCACAGTTAGGCAATTACAATTAGGTACTTACATACAAGGAAGGCTTTCGAGAAGGTAAGTCTTCCATAACAAAGTTACAAGAGCTTTATGATGAGGTAAACCTAATCTCACTAAAATGAGAAGGTTGAACTGATTGCGGATTCTTAGACTTTCAAAATGCATTTGACACAGGTAACATGTTAATTTTATTAAGAAGCTGTAACTAATGTTAAAAATATGTGGAAATGTCTTGGGGTAGATGAGAACTTAGTTAAAGGGAAGGGAGGAGAGAATCAGCTTAAAGCATACAGTGCCTGACAGGAGAAAGGTTAAGAGCTATGTTCTACAGGGATCAGTTACGGCCATTTCTGTTCCTTTTATATGTAAATAACTTTCTGGAGTCTTTAAATGCATTTTAAACGTGACTGTAGATGATGTTAAGACTGTAAAGAGAGTAAAAGACGAAAATAATGGTGGAAAAATTCAGGAAGATGTAAATGGTCTGCATGAGTGGTCAGACAAGTGGCTAATGAGAAAAAAAAATCAGTGCTTTAAAATGTAAAGTAGAGAAAGTGGATTAGAGTGCAAGAAAGACCATGCTTGAGTATGCAGTACCTGGAGTGGATTCAAGAATCTGAGAATAAAAGAGAGCTAAGGGCAAATATATTGACAATTTGCTTCTGAAAAATTTATATGATTAGTAGCAGCATATCTTCTCTTAGCGGTGGCACATGTGGACAAGATAATCTGAAATATTTTCTTGACTTACATAAGGCAACCGTCCTAGCCCTTAATAGAAAAGGGAGTTCGTGACATAAAACCGAAACAAACATAAGACAAAAGCTTCATTATAAAGATTCTTTCTCCGCACTTGAATAAGCATATAAATAAATTGGAAAAAGTCCAATAATATGCTACGAAGCTCGTGACAGAAATATGTAATCTCAATTATGAGGAGAGGCTGCAGGAGTTAGACTTATCAGCACTCGAAGCTAGAAGGAAGAGTGGGGCATGGGATAGGTTTTTTAGCTCCATTATTATTTCAACAGAGTGGATAGGTAGCGATACTAAAGATCATGGTTTGAAATTTCGTTAAAAAAAAAAAAAATTCTTTGCAGGGAGGAAGGAAGAAGTACTTGTTAAAATTTGCTAAGTGAGGAAACAGTAAATGCTAAATGCATTCATAATATTAAAGACATATATAGTAAATGTGAATGAGTAAATAATGAAACTAACGAGGAGACAGTTATGTCTATGGAGCTCTTTCCTTTGAGCATATATGGTAAATACAATTAGGTAAATACACACACATACACTCGCATAATGCTGACAAAGTTCTGGAACCTGATGATATATCCCCCATGCACTTAAGGAATATACTGCACCATCAACTGTAGACAATGCAAAGATTGTAAATATAATAAAAGATGAATATAGTGGTAGAAGTTCAGGAAAAAATAAATTGTAAGCATAAGGTATCAGACAATTGGCTAACGGGATGCAATGCTTCAAACTGTATATGAATGGGAAAGAATACAAGTAGGCCTATGTTTAAATATTCAGCTACAGGAGACAAGATTCAAGAGTCTGTAAATAAAAGAGATGTAGGGGTAAATGTAGGGGAAGATTTCTCTCCAGAAATGCATATAAATAGTATAATGAAGGCCGTGTATACTCCTCTGGCAAACATAAGAGTGGCCTTCAAGTATACAAACCAGGAAATGTTCAGAAATATGTACATGACCAATGTGAGGCACACTTGTATCAAATGGGTTCACTACTAAGCAGCTGAGTAGACTGTGTTATTCGTAATTTTCTCTCAAAACAATAACAATAGCATGAACACAACCATACAATTTGGTACTAGCTTCACAACCAATAGATAACAAATATGAATATAAATATAATTCAATAACTTGACATCTTTCCACGTGAGAGATAAAACTCAAATAATATCACATTCAGAAGAAAAAAAAGTTACCCATATGATAATATCTATTAAAAATAAAAATGGTGAAGCACAATATCATTGCAACTTGCACATACAAATCAATGACAACCTATTCATGAAATCAAGATATACCAATGCAACATAAGAAGTGATAATAAACAACAGGCATGCTCCTAAGCAAATTTATGAAGAATATGTAACTCATTAAAGGATTAGTCTCTCAGGAGCTTTAATCATTCTATCAGATCTTGTTTGTAGAGACACATTTAAGAGGTCTCATTACTATAGAAATGATGGGCTTATGTTCTATTACTACTTTCTGTTTGCGACCAATAGTACAATGATGAAATTTCATTAAACCATAAGGAATTGCAAACATTTCTTTCTCAATCTAAACACATTTTCTCTGAGTATATGAAGTTCTCTGCTCGTAAAAGAATTCGATCAGCCTTCTTGCATTAGGGTTGAACCTAATCAATATTAATAGGCATCATATATATATATATATATATATATATATATATATATATATATATATATATATATATATATATATATATATATATATATATATATATATATATATATATATATATATATATATATATATATATATATATATATATATATATATATATATATATATATATATATATATATATATATATATATATATATATATATATATATATATATATATATATATATATATATATATATATATATATATATATATCATATAACTATACATGGGGATATATATATATAAAGTTTTTACCAATCAAATAACTATACATGGGATATATATATATATATATATATATATATATATATATATATATATATATATATATATATATATATATATATATATATATATATATTAAAAATATTTATGAGTAAAATTACTATACATGGGGATATGTAAGTGTGGGAATATATATATATATATATATATATATATATATATATATATATATATATATATATATATATATATATATATATATATATATATATATATATATATATATATATATATATATATATTAAAAAAATTTATAAGTAAAATTACTATACATGGGAACATGTATGTGCTTAGTAGGTTGGCCATGGCACCAGCTGATCGTTGAAATACTACGAAAGAAGATATTACGGATTCAACTAGAACTAGTCCAGACAGCTCTGGGTTCATTCTTCCTCCAGGACGGTTCTTTCCTTATGCCTACATCTACACCGAATATTCTGGCGTATTCGTTACACATTACTCGCTATCCCAGTACATTTGACAAGTCACAACACTCCCCATATTTCTTTCGTTTTGTCCTCTTTTCCTCATATTTGCTATATTTATGGAAGGTCCACAGATTATGGCCCCTAGTAAATAGCATAGAGGGGTGCTAATAATCTCTGTGGATCTTGTTGACTCTACTACTGGCGTGAGGGTAGACACGCCTAGTGGTAGTCATGGTTCTGCACTTACACTAGAACCTCCTGATAGATCTGCTTCTTTCAATCTTCACTTTTCTAACATTGGTAACCTCCTCCTTTTCTCTGAAACCAAGCTGTCTAGCCATGTTTCCACTGACCCATTTCAAATCTCTCTCTATAACCTGTATTCTCGCTTTCATTCCAAAGGTGGAGGCAGTGCTTACTGCAACACAAACACTCCTCTTGCAAGGCTTGTGGACCTTGAATCTCCGGAATTTCATGTTCTCTGGCTGAAAATCTATCTCTCCACTACCAATATATTCCTTTACTTCTGCTACTGTTCTCCAAACTTCATTGACCATGTGTCTTTCTTTGAATATCTGACCTCTTGGCATGAGTCCTTACTATCTTCTCACCCACATGCCGAAGTTCTATATATTGGAGACTTCAATGTACACCACAGTGAGTGGCTTAATTCTTATCACTGGTGAGAGAGGAAGTGAGGCCTTTGTTTTCTCTATTACTCACGATCTGGAGCAGATTATCAAACATCCTACTCATGTTCCTGATCGACACAAACATGCAGTCATCACTTTTAACCTACTTCTTTCTTCTATCCCTTCAAAGTACTCTTAGTCTGTGCTTTCCCTTGTTTCGGTAAATCTGACCACTCTGTGATCTCAGTATCTTCCATTTTCACTCCCCTTCCATCAATTCCTTCTACTCAGCACCACCTTTGGGACTTTGAGTGTACCCAACATAAAGATTTGCGTAATTTCCTCTTGACTTCCCGCGGGATGACTACTGCTTTTGGTCCCACAACCCTGATCAGGTAGCCTAAAAGTTGCTGAGATCATAACCTCTGGAATGTAGGCATTCACCCCCTCCTCTATGAAAACTTTTCCTCATTCTAATCCTGTGTTTAACCGTGCCTGTTCCATGGCTATTCAGGCCAGGAATCTGGCACACCAGTCATATCTACCCTCTCCTAATTTAACTTACTCCGCATTTATTACAGCTAGGAATTTTTGTACTGTCAAGATTCGACGGTCTAAAGCTTCCTTTATAAGAAGAAAAGTTGATAACCTTAACTCTTCTACCACTGATATATGTTTCTGGTCCTTAGCCAAAAACTTCTCCATAAACTTTTGTGACTCAAGCTTTTCCCCTTTCATTCATTCCTATAGTTCTATAGCTTGCTCTGTCACTAAGTAAGTTACTCGCATTGGCTTATTTTTCTGTCAAATCTTCCGTAAATGTATCTAGTGCACCTGTCCCTCATTCTTTACCCTCTTTAGCCCTCTACCCTCCCTTATCCTTTCTTCGCGCAAAGTTCAGTAGGTTCTTTCCTCTATAAACACGAACAAACCATTTGGCTCAGATGGTATCCCTGAAAGATTCTTTAAGAAGTTTGCAGATGAACTAGCTCCTATGCTTTGCCGTCTTTTTCACCTAATTCTCTTAATCAGTATCTATGCTTCATCTTGGAAGCATGCTGTAGTGCAACCTGTTCCTAAGAAAGGTGACCGCTCTATTCCTTCAAACTACCGACCTATTGCCTTAACCTCTTCTATCACTAAAGTTTTCAAAATTTTGCTCAATTCTCACATCTTGAAAAGTCTTGAATCTAACTTGGTTATCTCCAATCACCAGTACGGCTTCCGCAAGGGAGATCAACTAGTTACCTCTTATCCTATCTCACTCATGTATGGTCATCTTCTCTGAGGAACTATTGAGAATCCTTCATCGTTGCTCTTGATATCTCTAAGTTTTAGACAGTCTGGCACAAGGCTCTGTTGGCCAGACTCCTTGCTCATGGCTTAACCCCTACTCTCTGTTCTCTGATTTCCAGTTTATTTGCTGACCGCTTTTTATCTGAGATTGTTGACGGTGCAACATCTAGCTCATTCCCTGTCACCAGTGGTGTTCCAGAGGGCTCTGTTCTTTCACCTACTCTGTTCCTTCTCTTCATTAATGATCTTCTTTGGTCCCCATTCTCCTCTCTTCTTCACGCCTTT
>JAXCGZ010000174.1:62500-92500 GCA_037179515.1 Halocaridina rubra
CTCAATATTGAACCATTTCTCTCCGGCATGAATAACTCTATTTTGATGAAGGTAATATAAGTAAGTTTCTTTCCATATTCCTTACAAAAGATTTTGTATATCTCTTGTACAGATTTGTTGTTTAATAAGACCATCAAATCTGTAGATGCAAAAAATATCATTAATTTTGATGTAATTTCCTGTTGAATTGTTCCTCCTTGTGGTTTTCTCAGCATCCTTACTTTCATGCAGATCATCTTCGCTGATATACTCCATCAACAACACAGAGTGGTCGCCTTTTGCTATTGGTGGTTCATACTCAATTTTGTCAATACCCAACACATTATCTGTGAATACTAGATAGAGCAATCATGATTCATTCCCATCCCTGGCCCTCGTTGGTTTCAGTACATGTTGGTGTAGTAAATTCCTTGTACCCAATCTAGTAATCTTACTCCAAATGAATCCTCCCCACTGTACAGGTCAAGATTAGTCCAATCTATCTCTGTATAATCAATATTTCCCATGATCAAAATCCTACATTTTCTCTCCCATGCATTGTTACAACAGAGTATATAACTTCAATAGTACAAAACCCTAGCTTTTGTTGATTCCTCATTGGGTTATATACAATGGCCATTATAATGCTCTCAAAACCAGTATTTATGTGAGCAATAAGAAATTCCTTGAACTCACTTTCTATGGCAAAGTTTATTTCTTGAACCTGAACTATTTCACTTATGAGCAATGCCATCCCTCCACCAGTCCTCTCAGATTTTTCACCCCTTAATATTCTGGAGCTCTTAGGAAAAATTGCGACACTGTTTATGTCTTCACTTATATTACTCGCAGTCCTATAACCACTACTATATCTGCCTTACTCTTGTGAATCCCATCCAATTCTACAGCCTTACCAGCTATCCCATCAGCATTTGTGTACAGCATTCTTAATGAGGCTGGATCCGTTGATCTACCATGACCTTCTATATCACCCTTTTGGCTGGGAGAACCCTAAAGCAAAAAAATTACCCTCTCTTCATCGTTTCATCCCTCATTTAACCTTTCTGCTTCTTGCAGCAAAGTTTTGAACTTTTTCATCTCTTCCTGTGTATTGTATGATATAATGAACAATGTTCTGAATTCTTGAAGGTCATTTGGGTTTTTGTCGTCATCAATAATTCTCTTCATGTTTCCCCTCCTTCAAAGCTTACTTTCATTATTCTTGTCTTTCCCTCCCCCGAATATTTACCAATTCGGTGAATGCTTACAATGTTCTCTGGATCACATACCACTCCGATCTTCCTTATCAGGTCTAGAAGCCAAAATTTATTATGTTAAAGTCTCCTTGGCCAAGTTGACTCCTGGGATTCACTTATGCCTGAGATCATCACTTACTTTTCTTTATCAAGAACCTGTTTGATCAGTGGATAAACCCTTTCAATCACAATGTCTTTCGTTTCTCTAGCATTGCTTGTTTGTAATCAACAGTATTTGCATTTTCAAGCACCACTTCATTCACTGCCTCTTTTACTGCCACATATTTATTCAATGCATCTGCAAAAGATCTTGTAATAACCTCATGTTCTGCTTTCAACCTCTGAAAATCTTTTCCAGACTGTGCAACGGTTTCCTTTATCTGGCCATTCAAAGTTGCCAGACTGTGCAATGGTTCCCTTTGTCTGGCCATTCCAAGTTGCCAGATTGTGCAATGGTTTCCTTTATCTGGCCATTCTAAGTTACAGTCTCGTCTCTCTCAGAAGATAGCAGTGAACTAATACTTAATTCAGTTAGTTGTCACTCAACTATTTGTTGCTATCTTCTTGTTTAGAAATTCTGGCTTCTAGTGTTTCCTTTTCCCTTTCCAGCTTTATTATTCATATTTCTAGTTCTTTTCTCTCCTCCCCTTGTATTTTGTTACTCTCCTCTAAGTTCCTTTTAATCCCTCTTAGTGTTTCATTTTCCTTTAAGTTACTTTCAAAGACATCTTTCATTTCTCTATCCATATTCTGAATTTTATCATCCAGGTTTCATATGAGGATCATGAAGTCTCTGACTTTTTTATTCAGTTTCATGTGAGCTGCTCCCCCTCCCAAAACTAACGATGATTCTCCACGACCCCTCCCCCGACCATTGAACGGAGCTCTTAGAGACAGAGAGGGTTTCATCTTGGAGACTGAATCTCTCAGAATACCAAAAAAATTATTTAACCTTACACAGATTTACTTTATCTTTTTATGAATACCAATTTAGTTCATTTAGTTAACCTTTTCAATGAATTATTTTCCTGGTAACACTCACCCTAATATAATATTATTCTTAAGTAATAATAAAAATCCATGTGAATAAAAGCTTGAATTCGCAACTGTTGAAACACACTTGATGTCTAGAATACCTCTTAATATTATTCTTTATTCTTAAGTTCTTAACTGATCATTTCAAAAAGAATAAGATTAGTCAATTTTTAACTGAGCTATGTTTTCACTATGTCATATTAATTACAAGTAAGAAATAATAAGCTAATTCAATTTAAGCAAAAATTATGATACACCGAGAAAAAAAAAAAAAAAGACAGGAATGACCAATCTGGCATCTCAATTCAACAAATTTTGTGTGCAATTACCTATTTTTGATTACCTAATTGTGCTTACGGTAAAGAGCCCTATGCTCATAACTCCTCGTCTCCTGGTTGGTTCCATTTTTATACTCAATGGTAATTATCATAATTATTCTTTAAACTATGGATTGAGTTAGCATTAACTACCACCTAGCTTAGCGGACTCCGATCATCAATAACTCTTACACTAAAAACTCCTCCCTTACATCCTGCAAAAAACTCTTCTTACAAAGCTTCAAAGTATAACCTCTAGTTCTAGAGCCAGCCATATCAAAATATCTCGAGTGATGATAAGTCTAATTCCCTCAGCCTCTCTTCATAATTGAGATTGCGTATTTCTGTCACCAGTTTCGTGGCATGTCTTTGAACTTTTTCTAGCTTACTTACGTGCTCTTTCAAATGTGCATTCCCAAAGGGGAACGCATATTCAAGCTTTGGCCTCACATAGGTTACATACCTATTTCTGAACATGACCTTGCCCATGTGTCTGAAGGCTACCCTTACATTTGCTAAGAAACTTATGTTGTTCTTACTATGTCATTTATATGCATAATTGGAGACAAAGCTGCAAGTATGTTTACTCCTAGGCCTTGCTCATTCTCTGTCTCTTGAAGTTCTTCTCCTGCTATTGAATATCCAAGTATGGACCTTCTCTCATTTATGCCAATTCTCATTACCTTACATTTTAAAGCATTGAATTTCATTAGCCACTTTTCTGACCACTCATGCAGACTATTTAGGTCTTCCTGAATTTATCTAAAATTGTTCTCATCTCTTACTTTCTTCACAATCTTTGAATAATCTGTAACATATTCAAGAATGAATTCGCAGTCATTGGTAGATCATTTATGTATACAAGGAAAAATATGGTCTTAAATTGAACCCTGTGAAACCCCACTACTAACCCTTCTCCATTCAGACACTGAGTATCTTACTCTAACCCTCTGATCCCTTTTTTCTAAGAAAATTTTTATCCATTCCAAGACATTTCCATCTACTCTTGCCATTACTTGCAGCTTCTTAGTAAGTCTCCCGTGTGGGGCCGTATCAAATTCCTTCTGGAAGTTTAGGAATATGCAATCTGCCCAGATCTCTCTTTCCTGTAAGATTCAGTTTACCTCACCACAAAATTCTAAATGTTTGTTACTGTTGATTTGCCATCTCTGAAGCCATGTTGTCTCACTAGCCAAAAGTTCAAGGACTCCAAGTGAAGAGTGGAGTGTTTTGTTAGTAGTTTCTGCATAACTTTGCAAATTATGCTGACAAAGGAATTAGACCTATTGTTTAGAGCTGTATCTCTCATTCCCTTTTTGAAGATAGGTACTCGCTCGATTGTTTCCAGCATTTGGGAATCTCCCCAGATTCCGGCAACTTTTCAAGTATGATGCAAAGCACCGCCGATATAGATTTAGCACAATTCCTAAGTACATAAGGCGATATATCATCAGGACCTGTAGCTTTATGGACATCTAACTCCATCAACGCTTTGTATACCCCTGTGACTGAAAAGATAATGTTCTCCAATTCTGTCCATGAGCTTCTAGCTTTGCAGTCTGAGCCGGTGGAGTATTTTTACTGTAAATACTGACTGAAACTCCTTGCTCAGTTTTTCGCAGATCTCTTTATCCATCTCATTGATGCTTCCATCCACCCTCTTTAGATTTAAAACCTGTTCTTTGACCTTCACTTAGCCTCTAATAAAGCTGTGGAAAAGCTTGAGATTTTCTTTACTCTTCTTGGTGATGTCCTTTTCATAATCTCTCTCTGCCTCTCTTCTTTTACTTAGGTAGTCATTTCTTGCTCTTTTATAAGTCTGCCAGCCAATTATGTTTTATCACTTCCAATGAATTTCTCAGCTTTTGTCTTTCCACTCCTTAGCTCTCTTACACTCATTATTAAACCATTTCTCTCTGGCATAAATAACTCCTATTTTGGTAGAAGGCATGCCACAATTTATTATCTTCTCATATTCCTCACAAAAGATGTACATTTTTGTAGAGATTTGTTGTAAAATAAGGCTCTCCAGACAATAACTGCAAAAAGCTCATTAATTTTGATGTAATCTCCTTTTGGTTAGCTTCTCCTCAAGTCCTTCTCAGCACATCTCTACCTTCAGGCAGAACATCTTCAATGAAATACTCCATCAACAACTTACAGTGGTCACTCTTTCCAATTGGTGGTTCATACTCATTTTTCTTCATTATCCAACACATTATATGTGAATACTAGATCAAGCAGCAATGGCTCATCCCCACCCCTAGCCCTCATCTGTTCCAGTACATACTGGTATAGGATATTCCCTTGAACACAATCTATGAATCTTACCCCATATGAATCCTTCCCAGTGTGTGGGTCAAGATTTATCCAGTCTATATCTCTATGATTAAAATCTCCCAAATTCAAAATCCTACATTTTATCTCTCGTGCAATGTTAACAACTCATTTATGACTTCGACAGTACCTCTATGACTTTGATTGTGAACTTCTAGGCTATTTTGGTTCATTGGTGGTTTATATAAAACAGCTATTATAATGATCTCTGAACCAGTATTTATGCGAGGAAAAAACAAGTTCTTGAACCCACTTTCTATAACAAAGTTTATTTTTCTACCTGAAATCTTTCACTTAAGAACAAAGCTATCCCTCCACCAGTCCTCTCAGATCTTTCACCCCTTAATATTCTGAAGCCCTTAGGAAAAACGGTGACACTGTTTATGTCCTCACTTAACTTAGTCTCTGTAACCGCTACTATATCTGCCTTACTGTTGTGAATCCTATACTTTAAATCAACTGCCTTTTCAGCTACCCCATCAGCATTTGTGTACAGCAGTCTTAATGAGTCTGCATGTGTGTGTGTCCTAATTGTTCTTTTCATAATTCCCCATCTTCTGGTAGGTTCCATTTTTATACTCAGTGATACTTATCATATAAGTCCTAAAAACCATGAGTGCAGTTGGCATTAACTACTTCCTTGCTAGCGAATTCCAATCATCAGTCATTCTTACACTGAAAAACTACTTCCTTACATCAGCAAAATTCTTACAAAGCTGCACTCTATGACCCCTAGTTATAGTGCCAGACATATCAAAGTATTGATCCCTATCCACCCTGTCAAAGCCATGAAGGAATTTAAAATCTGTCATCAGATCCCCCCTCATTCTTCTAACTTCTGGTGATGGGAAGTCCAATTTTTTCAGCCTTTCCTCATAATTGAGATTGCTTATTTCTGACACCATCTTCGTGGCATGTCTCTGAGTTTTTCCCAGCTTAATTATGTACATTTTAAATGCAGATTCCAAAAGGACGTTGCATATTCAAGCTTTGGCCTCACCTAAGTTACATAAGTATTTCTATAAATTTCTTTGTGCATGTGTCTGAAGGATACCAGTACATCTGCTAAGAAAGCATATGCTGCCCTTATTATGCCAATTATATCCATTTCCAGAGACAAAGCTTCCAGTTTGTTTACTCCTGTACCTTTCATTTTCTGCCTCTTGAAGTTCTTCTCCTGCCATTGAGTATCCAAGCTTGGGCCTTATCACACTGGTACCCATTCTCTTTACCTTATATTTTGAAGTATGAAATTTCATTTGCCACTTATCTGACCACTCATACAGATTATTTAGGTTTTCCTGAAGATTTCTATGACTGTTCTCGTCTCTTGCTTTCTTCACAATCTTTGCATTGTCTGCAAATATATTCTAAAATGAATTTACAGACTCTGGTAGGTCATTTATGTATATAAGGAACAAAAGTGGGTCTAAAACTGAACTCTGTGAAACACCGCTACTAACCCTTGAGTGTCTTACTCTAACCATCTGTTCCCTTCCTTCTGAGTACGATTTTTATCCATTACAAGACATTACTCCATATTCTCGCCATTACGTTCAGTTTCTTAATAAGTTACCCATGTGGGACTGTATCAAATATTTGCTAGAAGTCTAGGAATATGAAATTCGCCCAGCCCTCTCTTTCCTGTAAGATCCAGCTTACCTCATCATATCAATTTTAATAAATTTGTTACCGTTGATCTACCTTCTCTGAAGGCATGTTGTCTCATTGACAAAAAGCTGAAGGATTCCAAGAGAAGAGAGATATGCTTTCTTAGTAGGTTCTCCATAACTTTGTAAACTATGCTGATATACCAAGAGAAACACTTTACAGATATCAAACTGATTATATTGACCTCGAAGGGCAAGGAAATAACTGAGTTGGAGAGTACTATTGATTTTTAGTAAATCATGATCACTGTCTTGAATATACTTCAAGACAGTTTATTTCTACGTATATATGTAAGTGTTATTTGAATGAAAGTTTGTTTATTGTGCTTATGTGCCTGTGTGTATATTTATGGACACAGAATGTATACCTTTTCATTTATATCAAATTTGCATGTATATTCGTATGTATAATGTGTAGTTCATTCTCTGCACTAACTGTAGAAAAGAGAGAGAAAACTGAGACACCAAGGGTTTCACCATTAACCTGATATTGCCTCGGGATAACACTTATTTCCTCACCTGTGTGAACAAAGAACCGTTATATATGTAATCATATCCATTTGTTTTCCCGCCTAATGAGAGGGAACCTTAGCCCTAGCACCAGGGACCCCTACAAACGAGGGGAGTTTGTGAGACTTTCTTGCTAAGTGAGTTGCTCTCATGAGACGCTACGATACACTCAAGTAGAAGAACGTGCGTTAGCAGAACGTGGACTAAATGACATTCGAGTTTGATTATGAGTCCCGTGCTTACTTCCTTTTGTTGGAGACATCTGGGCTTCGAAACAGATGAGTACAGAATTAACTTATCGCTAACATTGTTTATAACTACAAGTGAGGGACAGAATGAGCTCATTTAGTAGAACACTCGTAAGTAGAACATATGTTGGAAAATTTATTATTCTGTATGAGGAAGTTTTAATCTAAGGTGAGGAGAGTTTATTTATTATTTCACATATCAGCGGTTCAAGAACTCCCTTATAAATATTTGCATGTATGCTTATGCATATGATAATTATATTTTTGTTGGTAGAAATCTTAATTTCGAGATCGTTTGTAGGCCTCTACCGAAGCCGTGTTAGGATTTCCAAATTTAGCAAATTGTGATATCAAAGGCTAATAGCATATAAGAAATCTGCCACATCTTATGGTCCTTCAAGCCGGATAGGAATTGATGTGATAATGGTGAAGATAGTGTAAATATTAGATAAACTCCCGCTTTGTTTAAGAAAAGGAGTTAGTATAAAACTCTATGGTTAAATCCTTCCATATTTCCGCTTATAAATGCATTGCATATATGTGCATGGAGATTGCGAGCATAACTGAAATTTAATTGGTTGTTGAAATAAATAAGTGTATTTTTTTCCTGAGTGGATAAAGTGCTTGTCTCTTTGCACAAATGAAATATGCTTTCGTGGTTACACGTCCACTAAGTAATATAGAAAGTACAATACTATACAGTCAGTCACATATCAACCTCGTGCCCTGTTGGTCGTGTATCAGCCGTAGTCTTGCATCAGCTTCATGCCCTGTCAGTCGTGTATCAGCCTCGGGCTCTTTTAGTCGTGCACAAGCCTCTTGTCCTTTTTTTCCGATTGCCCAGTTATATAATCAATTGTAAATATATATGCATATTCAGGTGCATAGTCTGTAGTAAAAACAATATATATACCGTATATATATATATATATATATATATATATATATATATATATATATATATATATATATATATATATATATATATATATATATATATATATATATATATATATATATATATATATATATATAACCAAATAACACATTATATATGTGAAAACATGAATCATTTTTTTACCCCGACTGGGACTCGAACCTAGGACTTATGATTACTAAGTCAAGGCGCTACCACTACACCACAGAAGGTTAAAAGGAATCCAACCTTATAGCTTATATCTGTTATACTTTGGAATGAACGCAATCTAACTGAATGCCACTATGTTCATATTACAGATTCCCCAACCTCACTCGTGGCTTCATTATAGCATTTAATTCAATTCCCAATCTCATTCGGGCCATGAAATAACCAAATAACACATTATATATGTGAAAACATGAATCATTTAAAAAAAATGATTCATATTTTCACATATATAATGTGTTATTTGGTTATTTCATGGCCCGAATGAGATTGGGAATAGAATTAAATGCTATAATGAAGCCACGAGTGAGGTTGGGGAATCTGTAATATGAACATAGTGGCATTCAGTTAGATTGCGTTCATTCCAGAGTATAGCAGATATAAGCTATAAGGTTGGATTCCTTTTAACCTTCTGTGGTGTAGTGGTAGCGCCTTGACTTAGTAATCATAAGTCCTAGGTTCGAGTCCCAGTCGGGTTAAAAAAATGATTCCTGTTTTCACATATATAATGTGTTATTTGGTTATTTCATGGCCCGAATGAGATTGGGAATTGAATTAAATGCTATAATGAAGCCACGAGTGAGGTTGGGGAATCTGTAATATGAACATAGTGGCATTCAGTTAGATTGCGTTCATTCCAAAGTATAGCAGATATTAGCTATAAGGTTGGATTCCTTTTAACCTTCTGTGGTTTAGTGGTAGCGCCTTGACTTAGTAATCATAAGTCCTAGGTTCGAATCCCAGTCGGGGTAAAAAAAAAATGATTCATATATATATATATATATATATATATATATATATATATATATATATATATATATATATATATATATATATATATATATATATATATATATATATATATATATAGTGTGTGTGTGTGTGTGTGTGTGTGTGTGTGTGTGTGTGTGTGTGTGTGTGTGTGTGTGATTACCTAATTGTGATTACCTAATTGTGATTACCTAATTGTGTTTACGGGAAAGAGCCCAAAGCTCGCATCTTCCCGTCTCCTGATCGCTTCCATTTTAGACTCCGTGATACTTATCATACCTGTCCTTAAAACTATGGATTGAGATAGCATTAACTACCTCCTCGCTTAGCGAATTCCAATTATCAACTACTCTTACACTGAAAAAGTATTTTCTTACATTCTGCAAAGAAGTTTTCTTACAAAGCTTCAAACTATGACCTCTAGTTCTAGAGCCAGCCATATCAAAATATCGATCCCTATCCACTCTATCATAACCATGAAGGAATTTAAAGACTGTCACCATATCCCCCCTCACTCTTCTAGCTTCCAGTGATGGTAAGTCTAATTCCCTCAGCCTCTCATCATAACTGAGATTGCGTATTTCTGGCACCAGTTTCGTGGCATGTCTTTGAACTTTTTCAAGCTTAGCTATGTGCTTTTTCAAGTGCGGATTCCAAAAGGGGGCTGCATATTCGAGTTTTGGCCTCACATAGGTTACATAAATATTTCTGAACATTTCCTTGTCCATGTGCCTGAAGGCTACCCTTACATTTGCTAAGAATGTATATGCTGCCCTTACTATGCCATTTATCTGTATTTCTGGAGACAAATCTGCCAGTATGTTTACTCCTAGATCTCTCTCATTTTCTGTCTCTTGAAGTTGTACTCCAGCCACCGAGTAGTCAAGCTTGGGCCTTCTTGCACTTGTACCCATTCTCAATACCTTACATTTTGAAGTATTGAATTTCATTAGCCACTTTTCTGACCACTCATGCAGATTATTTAGATCCTCCTGAAGTTCTCTACCATTGTTCTCGTTTTTTACTTTCTTCACAATCTTTGCATCATCTGCAAACATATTCATGAATGAATTTACAGGCTCTGGTAGGTCATTTACATATACAAGGAACAAAAGTGGCCCTAAAACTGAACCCTGTGGAACTCCACTACTAACTCTTCTCCATTCAGACACTGAGTGTCTTACTCTAACCCTCTGTTCCCTTCCTTCTAAGTAAGTTTTTATCCATTCCAAAACATTTCCACCTATTCTAGCCATTGATTGCAGCTTCCTAATAAGTCTCCCATGTGGAACAGTGTCAAACGCTTTCTGGAAGTCTAGGAATATGCAATCTGCACAGCCCTCTCTTTCCTGTAAGATTTGGCTTACCTCATCATAAAATTCTAATAAGTTTGTTACTGTTGATCTACCTTCTCTGAAGCCATGTTGCCTCACTGACAAAAAGTTGAAGGATTCCAAGTGAAGAGAGATATGTTTCCTTAGTAGTTTCTCCATAACTTTGCAAACTATGCTGGTCAAGGAAACTGGTCTATAGTTCAGAGCCGTATCCCTCCTTCCCTTTTTGAAGATAGGTATCACATTTGCTTGTTTCCAGCATCTTGGAATCTCCCTCGACTCCAGTGACTCCTTAAATATGATACTTAGTGCCACTGATATTGTGTTTGTGCATTTCTTAAGCACATGAGGGGATATGTCATCAGGACCTGTAGCTTTATGAACATCTAAATCCATCAGCGCTTTGCATACCTCTGTGGCTGTAAGGTTGATGTTCTCTAATACCGGCCCTTGAGCTTCTATCACTGCAATCTGAGGGGGTGGGGTATTTTCTACTGTACATACTGACTGAAACTCCTTGTTCAATTCTTTGCAGATCTCTTCATCCGTCTCAGTGATGCTTCCATCCGCTCTCTTTAGCCTTAAAACCTGTTCTTTTACCTTCAGTTTTCCTCTGATAAAGCTGTGGAAAAGCTTGGGATTTTCTTTAGCCTTCCTGGTGATGTCCCTCTCATAGTCTCTCTCTGCCTCTCTCCTTTTACTTAGGTAGTCATTTCTTGCTCTTTTGTAGGTTTGCCAGGCATTTATGTTTTTTCTCCTCCTATACCTTTTCCAGCATTTGTCTCTCCACTCCTTAGCTCTTTTACACCCATTATCGAACCATTTCTCTCTGGCATGAATTACACCTACTTTGGTGACAGGTATGCAGCAATCTACTATCTTCCCATATTTCTCACAAAAGATGTCATACATTTCTTGTACAGATTTGTTGTAAAATAAGGTTCTCCAGTCAATAACTGCAAAAAGCTCATTCATTTTGATGTAATCTCCTTTCCGATAGTTCCTCCTCATGTCCTCAGTGCCTCTACTCTCAGGAAGAATATCTTCAATGATATACTCCATCAACAACACACAGTGGTCACTCTTTCCAACTGGTGGTTCATACTCAATTTTTTCAATATCCAACACATTATCTGTGAACACTAGATCAAGTAGTGATGGCTCATCCCCACCCCTGACCCTTGTTGGTTCCATTACATGTTGGTGTAGGAAATTCCCTTGTACGCAATCTAGGAATCTTGCCCCGAATGAGTCCTCACCACTGTGTGGGTCAAGATTTATCCAATCTATCTCTTTATGATTAAAGTCTCCCATAATCAAAATCCTACATTTTTTTCCCGTGCCATGTTAACAACTGAGTTTATGACTTCAATAGTACCTATATGACTTTCCTCATAAACTTCAAGCCTATTTTGGTTCCTTGGTGGGTTGTATACAACAGTTATTATAATGCTCTCTGACCCAGTATTTATGCGAGCAACAAGAAATTCCTTGAACTCACTTTCTATAGCCAAGTTTATTTCTTCGACTTGAATCCTTTCACTTATGAGCAGTGCTATCCCTCCACCAGTCCTCTCAGATCTTTCAACCCTTAGTATTCTGAAGCCCTTAGGAAAAACTGTGACACTGTTTATGTCCTCACTCAACTTAGTCTCTGTAATTGCTACTATATCTGCCTTACTGTTGTGAATCCTATCTTTTAATTCTACTGCCTGACCAGCTAATCCATCAGCATTTGTGTATAACAATCTTAATGAGGCCCCATCCCCTGATCTTCTGTCATTATCTTCTTTATCTCCCCTTTGTCTGGAAGAACTCTGTAATGAAACTTTTTCTTCTCTTCTTCATTTCTTTCATCATTTAACCTTCTTGCCTCTTGCAACAAGTTTTTGATCTTTCCCATCTCTTCCTGTGTTCTGTATCGTCTAATGAACACTTCTTTGAATTCTTGAAGGTCTTTTAGACTTTTTTTTCTCAACAATATTTCCCTACATGTTTCCCCTCTCTCAAAGGTTACTTTTGTTGGTCTCGGCTTTCCTTCCCTCGAATATTTACCTAGTTGGTGTATGTTTACAATATCCTCAGGACCACATACTACTCCAAGCTTTCTTATCAGGTCTACAACCCTAGCTTTATTTTCTTCAAGTCTCCCCTGCCATGTTGGCTCCTGGGACTCGCTTATGCCTGAGATTACCACTGTCTTCTCCTTATCAAGTGCCTGTCTGATGAGTGGGTTTGCCCTTTCCATCACAACGTCTTTCATTTTTTCGATTACTGTCTCTTTATAGTCAACTGTTTGTATGTTTTCCAGTGCCACCACCTTTACAGCCTCTTTTACTGCCACATTCCCCTTTCGTGCATCAGCAAAGGAAGTTTTCATGGCATCATTTTCCATATTCAGCTCCTGGAACTCTTTTCTGAACTGTTCAATGTTTTCCTTAATCTGGACATTCCAAGCAGCAATCTCGTCTCTCTCAGAAGAGAGCAGTGAACTAACATCTAATTCCTTTAGGTTGTCATTCAGCTGTTTGTTTTTATCTTCTTGTTTAGAAAGTCTAGATTCTAGTTGACTCTTTTCCCCTTCCAGCTTCTTTATTTTTTTTTCTAGTTCCTTTTATCTCCTGCCCTTGTGCTTTATTTGCTTCCTCCAAAGATCTTATTTGCTCTCTGAGTGTTTCATTCTCTTTCATTTCTCCCTCCATATTCCGAATTTTATCATCAAGGCTTATAACCATTTCCTCTAAATTCTTGATTTTCTGTTTAAGTCTCCTGATGGCTACCCCTCCTACCGACCCATGGATGGGAGAGGTTTGGGAGAGAGATAGCGTCATTTTTATGTTCTCCCTCTCACAGAATATAGAAAGAAGACGAGAAAGAGGAAAAAAAAAAGAGAAAAAAATTTTACTTAAGCTTCACACCGAATTATTATATCTCCATATAAGTGCTATTTAGTGACTCAGTTTATCTCTTTTCTGGTAACACACATCTTAACTTAAAAACTTGACCATGGTAATTTAAGGATAAAAAGAAAAAGAAAAAAAAATGCAACAAAACAAAAGTCAAACCTGAAGGAAAAATTCGAACCTGTGTCTGAGGAGGCACCCACCTGTTTCTGCTATATATTCTTCCTAACTGATAAACTCACTTGCTAACCAAGATATGTTATCACAGGATTAGACTTTACATTTAACTCAATATATATACAAAATAAAAACAAAATAGTAAAAGAGAAAGCTAAAAGAAAAGCAAAAAAAAATGAAGACAATAAGACAGCTGTACTACTTGGCAACTTAACTCAGTACTGTTGACAGGTGGATATTTGTTTGTTTTTGTTTTTTTTTTTTTACTTATTCAGTTATTTCGTGTATCAAACTAACTAACAAGTTAATATAAATGGGAAGAATACTGATTTTAACAATATATGGAACCACAGGATCAGTGCGTGTGTGATTACCTAATTGTGATTACCTAATTGTGTTTACGGGAAAGAGCCCAAAGCTCGTATCTTCCCGTCTCCTGACCGCTTCCATTTTAGACTTAGTGATACTTATCATACCTGTCCTTAAAACTATGGATTGAGATAGCATTAACTACCTCTTTGCTTAGCGAATTCCAATTATCAACTACTCTTACACTGAAAAAGTATTTCCTTACATCCTGCAAAGAAGTTTTCTTACGAAGCTTCAAACTATGACCTCTAGTTCTAGAGCCAGCCATATCAAAATATCGATCCCTATCCACTCTATCATAACCATGAAGGAATTTAAAGACTGTCACCATATCCCCCCTCACTCTTCTAGCTTCCAGTGATGGTAAGTCTAATTCCCTCAGCCTCTCATCATAACTGAGATTGCGTATTTCTGGCACCAGTTTCGTGGCATGTCTTTGAACTTTTTCAAGCTTAGCTATGTGCTTTTTCAAGTGCGGATTCCAAAAGGGGGCTGCATATTCGAGTTTTGGCCTCACATAGGTTACATAAATATTTCTGAACATTTCCTTGTCCATGTGCCTGAAGGCTACCCTTACATTTGATAAGAATGCATATGCTGCCCTTACTATGCCATTTATACGTATTTCTGGAGACAAATCTGCCAGTATGTTTACTCCTAGATCTCTCTCATTTTCTGTCTCTTGAAGTTGTACTCCAGCCACCGAGTAGTCAAGCTTGGGCCTTCTTGCACTTGTACCCATTCTCATTACCTTACATTTTGAAGTATTGAATTTCATTTGCCACTTTTCTGACCACTCATGCAGATTATTTAGATCCTCCTGAAGTTCTCTACCATTGTTCTCGTTGTGTGTGTGTGTGTGTGTGTGTGTGTGTGTGTGTGTGTGCAAACTGTTAGCAAACAGCACTAAATAGTAAGGAAGCCCATCAGTGAAATAAAACTTATAAAACAATGCTATATTTCGGATCCGAACTGGATCCCTTCTCAAGCACAACTGAGAAAAAATAACAAAGGTGGAGGAAACGTAAACAAAAGGACTCATGAGACCTGAGGGATTAATTTTTTTTTTATGATAATAGGACAGGCCTAATCCAAACGAATTATCCTAGATCAAAGAAGCCGCCAAGATCATTAAATCATTAACAAAGGAAAATGTTAATCCTTAAAATGATAAACGAACTGAAAGAAGATAATCCCCCCATTTTTTTTTTTATAATTAAAAAAAATATTAATAAATATGCATATAAAGATATATACATATAACAACATCTGTACACACATCCCCATATACAAGAGCAGACATAATGATATCCATATATAAATACTAATACAATCAAAATACACAATAACGACTGCAATCTGGTTGGGGGTTTATCTCGAGGGATAACTTCGTTGAGGCAGTGCTTCAGGAGGGCTTTATCAATTATGTCAGGGGTTCATTACCCCCTAGATATATTGAAATTGTCCTTCATTTCAATGAGGGAAGATTCCACAAATTTCCATTTGAATTGACAAGTACTTTCAAATAGCATAGTGGCACCAATCCAATCAATCCGATGATTATGTTCATTGATGTGGGTAAAAAGAGCCGAATTTTCTTGATTATATCCTACTGATCTCTTGTGTTCTAAGACTCTCTGGGATAGAGAGCGGCCTGTTTGTCCTATGTATACTCTATTGCAATCATTACAGCTTATTTGGTATACTCCTGCATTAACTCTCTTTTGTTTTGGCTAACATTAACTAATTATTTTCTTAAAGTGATGGGATAGTTAAAAGTGTATGGGGACTGTTTACCTAAGGTATCATTTATGACGTCTAGCTTTTGGTGAAAGGAAGGAGGATTTTGTTGAAATTATTCTCTTTGGGGGTTCTGTGAGGATTGTAAAAAAAACCTGCTTCGCTTTCTGCAGAGCTTTGTCTAAGAAAAAGGGAGGATAACAAAGTTGGTCAAGCTGAGAATAAACCGTTTGAATTTTATGTTCTGAATAATTAGCGCTGCAAAACCGGAGGGCTCCAAGGAATAAATTCGAAGCTATGCCTAATTTTACTTTTTCTTCATGATAACTATTAAAATGTACATAAGACGCAGAGTGGGTGGATTTTCTATAGACTTTAAAGTTGTAACCCAAAGGATCTCTAACAATGAGGACATCAAGGAAAGGCATTTGGTTTTCGTTTTCCCATTCTACTTTAAATTTAATGGAAGGAACTAATCTATCTAATTGTGCTACAAATTCGTCAAAGGTACCCCAGGCATCATCCCAATAACTAAAAATGTCATCAACATAGCGTAGCCAAATCATGTTGTGAGGTTTGATTTCTCTCAGAAGCTCAGTTTCAAAATATTCCATATACAAATTGGCTAAAATTGGAGACAAAGGTCTTCCCATACTGCAACCGAACTTTTGCCTATAAAAATTGCCATTGAAAGAAAAGACATTAGTACTCACGCAGAGTCTGATTAATTTGATCATTTTTGCTATGGGTAAGGGGAAATCCTTTTTAAAAGTTTCAAGTTTCTTAGCAAGGAAATTAAGTACAGCATCTACTGGGACATTTGTAAATAGTGGTTCAACATCAAGACTGAGTAATTTAACCCCATTCATTGGAATATTTGATAACCTAAATCTCTGAATGAAATCCTCTGAATGCTTTAGGTGCGATTGGGAAAATTTACCTAGATATGGGGATAGTAAGCTGGCTAACCATTTAGCAAGTTTTGAAGTGAAAGAATCGCGGCATGAAACAATAGGACGCAGAGGAATATTTCCCTTGTGGATTTTGGGCAAGCCATAAAAATGCGGGAGTTGGGGATTGATAACTTTAAATTTCCCAAGGACCTCCCTATCACATTTTGACTGAGCTATGTCCCTAACATTTTCATATAAAGTGGATGCAACATTTGCTAAGGGATTTTTGGAAAGTTTCTTATAAGTATTGGAGTCATTAAGGAGTTGCATAGCTTTACCTATATAACAGTCTTTATCCAAAAGTACGAGTTTTCCCCCCTTATCAGATTTTGTTATGATGATATTAAGTCGTTCATACAAAAAGGGGGGCAATGAACCCCTGACATAATTGATAAAGCCCTCCTGAAGTGCTGCCTCAACGAAGTTATCCCTCAAGATAAGCCCCCAACCAGATTGCAGTCGTTATTGTGTATTTTGATTGTATTAGTATTTATATTTGGATATCATTATGTCTGCTCTTGTATATGGGGATGTGTGTACAGATGTTGCTATATGTATATATCTTTATATACATATTTATTAAAAAAAAATTTAATTATAAAAAAAAAATTGGGGGGATTATCTTCTTTCAGTTCTATTATCATTTTAAGGATTAACATTTTCCTTTGTTAATGATTTAATGATCTTGGCGGCTTCTTTGATCGAGGATAATTCGTTTGGATTAGGCCTGTCCTATTATCATAAAAAAAAAATTAATCCCTCAGGTCTCATGAGTCCTTTTGTTTACGTTTCCTCCACCTTTGTTATTTTTTCTCAGTTGTGCTTGAGAAAGGATCCAGTTCGGATCTGAAATATAGCATTGTTTTATAAGTTTTGTTTAACTGATGGGCCTCCTTACTATATATATATATATATATATATATATATATATATATATATATATATATATATATATATATATATATATATATATATATATATATATATATATATATATATATATATATATATATATATATATATATATATATATATATATATATATATATATATATATATATATATATATATATATATATATATATATATATATATATATATATATATATATATATATATATATATATATATATATATATATATATATATATATATATATATATATATATATATATATATATATATATATATATATATATATATATATATATATATATATATATACACACACACACACATATATATATATATATATATATATATATATATATATATATATATATATATATATATATATATATATATATATATATATATATATATATATATATATATATATATATATATATATATATATATATATATATATATATATATATATATATATATATATATATATATATATATATATATATATATATATATATATATATATATATATATATATATATATATATATATATATATGTATATATATTCTCGTAATAGACATTAGGGCTAGAACCGAGTGTTTCCTTCAAGAACCTGTCTCAACAGGTAGCTATGGTACTGTTGCAAAAAGAGTAACTAATTAATTCGAATGTGTATAATGTGCTTGGCAATATCATAAGTCTGAGCAGTGTACTAAAGTACTTAGTATAAATGAACACAGAGACAAATTGAGAGACAATAACAAATGATTGAGATGCACTCTGTCAGGGCATTATGCAAATGCATGTTACACTCAGTTAAACTGCAGTTCTGTGTTACAAGCACAAAACGAAGTTTCCTAAAGGGCTTAAAGAGTCTAAGTCTTTAGGGAAACAGTCAAAAAATAGTTCAAAAATGAAAGCTGAATCAAACAAAGGGCTAGAACATTCTAAATCAGAATGAGACAAAACCCATTTGGGTATGATGACTGTATATGCAGTACAAAAACAAATTGTGATACCGAGTTTACCCTCAAGTACTCTGCCTACCAACAGGGGAAAGATTAGTAGTTCCAATGGAAGCAGTTGGGTAAACACTAGGTTGTTCTTTGATACAGGTTCTCAGTGTTCCTTTATAGCAAAGGAACAAGCTGAATCCCATAAATTAGACCCAGTTGATGAAATAACTCTTAACATTGATGTTTTTCGTTCAGAAACAAAGAAAGGTAATTTTCCTATTGTAAATATGATTATAAAGATAGGACAAAGAAATGCTAGGGTTATATTACTTGCAGCTGATGACTTGCCAATTAGTAATCATACCCCTGTAATAACAAAGACTGCAAGTCTGCTGAAATCTAATGGTCATAAGTTGGCTGATAAAGACAATGATATTAATGTACTTGAGAACACTGGCATTGTTATTGGTGTCTTATGTTTCAGTCAATTTGTTAGCGGTATTACCAATTGGGATGCCTATAATTTGATGGAAACACCGGGTGGTGGCAGGGTGTATGGTCCTATTCCCCCATGATGTTCAACGTGAAGCCAGTATTGTACAAAACCAACTTGTTATGCAGGTAGGAACACAGCTTTTGCCTGCTACTACACAAGAGTTGATTGAAGAGCCATAGAGCCTGTAAATAAATAATGGGAGATAAAAAGTATTGGAATAAATGAACAAGAAGTGAGTTATGAAGATAAAACTACAATAGAAAGCTTTACAGAGAGTGTCCAATATGAAGGTGGACAGTATTGGGTCAGACTTCCCTGGAAACCTATCCACCCACCTCTCCCACAACAATTTTCAGAGAGCTTTTGGATAATTGAAATATCTAGCAGAACAGCTGGAAAGGGATCCCATCAAATTTCAACAGTATGGTTAATATAATCAAAGAACAGCTAGAACTAGGATTTATTGAGTGTTGAAGAAGCAAACCCAAATTCAAATAACTGTCATTATCTTCCTCATCATCTGGTAGCCAAGGACTCAGTGTCCACTCCTTAGAGAGTGGTATTCAACTGCAGTTCGAAGTCAGAGCCCTACAAGGTATCATCAAATGATTGCCTAATTAAAGGCCCATTTCTTACGAAGAAATTAATGGATTCCTTGATGAAATTTAGACAAGATCAATTTGCCTAAACAGCTGATGCTGTGAAAGCATTTCTTCACGTAGATCTTCAAGAAGTTGATTGTGATTTCACATTATTTCTCTGGGTAAAGGATGTGAAAGAAAATCCGTTTAAGTTTGATATCTGTACATTTAAAGCTGAGCTCTTTGGATCTACATCAAGTCCATTTCTTCTCCGAACTACTCTATCAGAACATTTTACACAATGTGGAAACTACCTGGGGAAAGAGGTATTGAAGAATTCATTACTGCATATAAGGACTTGGCAAAGGCCAAATGCCACTACACGCATGAAATTGCAACAACATAAGACTTCAAAGGGTAATTGATTAGTGCTTTACTGAAAACCCTTGACCCTTTGAAGTTTCAATCTTAGGCTAATTTTTAACAGACAAGTTATCTATGAAAGGTTTGAAAACTAGAGAAGAATTTTTAACTTAACGAAAACTTGTCATGGGGAGTTCAGTTTTTTTACCCCTTAGGTCTAGCATCACCTTTGCTAATCAAGGGAAAGATTCTTATTCAAAAAGCATGTTCTGAGAAGCTATTATGGGAGAATCAGTTACCAAAAGTATACAATGAAGAAGGAAATGAATTACAGGAATAAGTCAGTTCTGTTAGTGAAGTGGATTTTCCTCAGAACGTCAGTAATTCCTCTTCAATAATTCCTTTTCTTTTGTTTGTTTGTTTGTTTTTTATGTCGGCTACCCCCCAATTAAAGGGGGAAACAGCCAAGGTAGATAGAAAAAATAGAATAGGAAACTTGCATGAATTCTGTGATGCTTCTAGCAAAGCTTATGGTGCTGTTGCTTATGTAGTATCAGGTAGTGGAAGTCATATTGTCTCCAAAGCAAAGGTTGCACCACTATCAACCAAAAGTTTAACACTACTCTAATTCAATGCTCTGTATATTGGAAGTCATTTGACTTAGTACTTGATACATGACTCCAAAACTGAATATGGGAGTGTAACCTTATGGTCTGATAATGCCATTTCTATTTAGTGGATAGTAAATGATAAATGTGAGACAGTGTATGTAAAGAATAGAGTTGTTGAGATAAGAAGAAAAATATAAATATGCAACACTACATTGAAGAAGATAAGTACTAAAGATAACCCTGAAGAATTGGTAACTAGGGATTGTAGTGTTAGTGATTTAAAGAACGGGACCTTGTGGAGACATGGTCCCACCTAGTTTTTAAAAATATCAAAGGATGGGAGAAACCGAGGGACTATTTGCGTTGCAAGGAATGATATTGTATCTGAATTACCCCATTATGATATCCCTGAAACCCCTGTCTAATAATGAGAAATATTCCTCTCTACAAAGGATATTAGATATTACTATGGTTATTTGCAAATTCTTTGCAAATAACAAGTCCTTCACAAGAAGGCAACCGTCCTAGCCCTTGGTTGAAAAGGGAGTCCATGACGTAAAACCGGAACGGTATTCGCAAATTCTTGAAGAAATTAAAGCCTCAAATCAGAATACCAACAGAGAACATTTTTTACTGGATTGAATAGATACAGTCTCAACATTATGGTAAAATGAAATTACTCCTATGTCAAGGCCATTTGACAAACTCAAACGACTCCAAGTACATGACTGACCAGCTTGGAATCTACCTTGACTCTGATGACTTACTCCGCTGTCAAAACTATTTAGGAAATTTTGATTTACCAAACTCTGTCTCTCACCCAGTGTTGTTATCACCAAAGGCATATCTCACCAAACTAAATGTACTAAAGTATCATAAGAATTGTGCTCATAGTGGAATTACTCAGACCCTCAATGAATTTAGACAAGAGTTTTGGATACCTAAAGGAAGACAATGCGTGAAAAACCATCTTAATGGGATGTACGCATTGCAAGAAAGTCAGTGGGAAAAAAAACGTAAACCTATCCATGTCCTCCTTCTCTTCCCCAAGAAAAGGTAAACCTTTGCAAACCCTTCCAAACTCTAGGTATTGATTATAGTGGACAACTTCAAGTGACTAAAGAAAAGGCGAAATCTAACAAAAAAATATTACATCTGCTTGTTTACATGCGCCACCACAAGGGCTGTTCACCTTGAATTAGCCGAGAACTTAAATGCTGAAACTTTTCCTGTTACTATTTAGGAAGTTCGTAGCAAGATATTCATTTCCAAAATGATTATGTCAGATAGTACTAAAATTTTCACTGCCTCCTCCAAGTTTTTGAAAAGCTTAATAAAGGAACCATCTATTCAAGAGTCATGAAGCATCTCAACATTGACTGGAAATTCATTGCTCCTGGAACACCTGGCAAGGATGATTCTATGAAAGGCTAATTGGAACCGTAAAGGTTGTGTTTCTTTAAGTAGTACTTAGCGAAATATAGGCAATAGTAAACTCATGATCTGGAGCAAATTATCAAACATCCTACTCGTGTTTCCGATCGACACAAACATAAAGCCAATACTATTGACCTATTTCTTACTTCTAACCCTTCAAACTACTCTTATTCTGTGCTCTCTAGTCTTGGTGAACCTGACCACACTGTGATCTCTATCTCTTCCATTTTTGCTGCCCCTACACCAATTCTTCCTACTCAGCACCGTCTTTGAGCGTACCCAATGTTAAGATTTATGTAACATCCTCTCTGATTTCCCATGGGATGATTACTGCTTTCGGTCCTGCAACCTTGATCAGGTAGCCCTAAACTTTGCCGAGTTCATAACCTCAGGAATGGAGGCATACATCCCCTCCTCTCCAAAATATTTTTCTCCCCCTAAAGCTTGGTTTGACTGTGCCTGCTCCATGACTATCCAGGCCAGGAATCGGACATTTCGGTCTTACCAAGCCTAATCATTTGTGATTTAAATCGCTCTGCTTTTATTGTAGCTAGGAATCACTGTACTGCTCAGAATCGAAGGTCTAAGGCTTCCTTTATAAGAAGGAAAGTTGATAACCTTAACTCCTTTCCCACTGAGAAATGTTTCTGGTCATAGCCGAAAACCTCTCCAAAAATTTCTGTATTTCAAGCTTTCCCCTTCTCATTCGTTCTGATGGTTCTATAGCCTGCTTTCCCACTGACAAAGCTACTCTCTTTGGCGCTCATTTTTCTGCCAAGTCTTCTGTAAATGATTCCAGCGCACCTGTCCCTCAAACTTTACGCCTCTCTAACCCTATGCCCTCCCTAATCCTTTCTTCACGCAAAGTTCATATGGTTCTTCACTCGCTAAACACGAACAAGGCATCTGGTCCCAATGGTATCCCTGCAAGGATCCTAAGGAGTTTGCAGATGAACTGGCTCCCGTGCTTTGCCGTCTTTTTCGCCTTATTCTGACAACCAGTATCTATCCTTCATCTTGGAAGCATGCACTAGTTCAAAATGTTCCTAAGAAGGGTGATCACTCTATTCCTTCAAACTACTGACCTATTACCCTATCCTCTTCTATTGCAATAGTTTGCAAAACTTTGCTCAATACTCACTTCTTGAAATGCCTTCTAAGTCACTTATCTCTGATCACCAATACGGCTTCTGCAAGGCAAGATCTACTGGTGACCTCCTGTCCTATCTTACTCATGTATGGTCATCTTCTCTGAGGAACTATGGGGAATTCTTTGTATTTGCCCTTGATATCTCTAAGGTTTTTGACAGAGTCTGGCACAAGGCTCTGTTGGCCACACTCCCTGTCTAAGGCTTTACCCCTTCTCTCTGTTCTCTGATTGGCAGTTTTCATTTTGACCGTTTTATATCTGTAGTTATTGATGGTGCATCATCTAGCCCATTCTCTGCTACAGGTGGCGTTCCACGGGAATCTGTTCTTTCACCTACTCTGTTGCTTCTCTTCATCAATTATCTTCTACAATCCCCATTTTCCACTCTTCTTCACGCCTTTGCTGATGATTCTACCCTTCACTTTTCCTCTGCCATTTCTTCACAACCCTCATGTGCTACTCGTAATCAGTCTCGTATCACTCTTTCTTCTACTCTCAACTTCTATTTGCAGAGGGAATCTGAGTGGGGCACCCAAAATTTAGTCAAATTTAATGCCTCATAGACACTGTTTCTGGCTATCTACTTATCTTCTTCTCCTCCTGATAGCCCTATTGTCTTCAAAACTAACGAAAATTACCCTCTTAATTCTATCAGCATATTAGCAAACCATATAGCCTCTAACTTGTCTAGGAGGAATCACATAATCCAAATTTCTAAATCTGCATACAAAAAATTGGCGGTTATAGTTCGTTTTCGTCATTACTTTTCCTCTTTACAGTTACTTAAAATCTATAAAGATCTTATCCGTCCTTGCTTAGAATACTGCTCACACATCTGGGATGCTTCTTCTTATACTTATCTCCTTGATAGGGTTAAATCTAAGGCAGTTAGACTCATTAATGATCCTTCTCTTACTTCTAATCTGGATTCTCTATCTCTCTGAGCCATTGTACAAATATGGAAATAAATGTTTGTTTGTTTGTTTGCTTGTTTGTTCGCCGTAAGGTATCATCCCTTTCTCTTTTCTATTGGTACTATTTCCATCGCTGCTCTGATGAGTTGGTGAGTTGCATCCCTTCCCTACTGCCGAGGCCGTGTAACACTCTCCAAGCGGCCTTGTCTCACAGGTACTGTGTGGAGATTTGTAGCTCGCGGATTGGTCGGTGCAGCAACTGCTTCTTCCCATCTACCTCCAGACTGTGCAACTCTCTTCCTCCTTTTGTCTTTCCAAATTCTAATGGCCTATCTTCCTTCAAAAAGCAGATCTATCGTCATCTCAGGGCCTAATCCTCCATATCTCTAGGTCGTCAGTACTTTGACTATTTTTTAAGTCTTTCCTTTTCCTTTGTGTATCATTACATCATCTCTGCTTTGTCCATAAGCTTTTTCTTTTACATCGTCTTAATGTTTTCTCGTTCCTGGGCCTTTATTGATGAGGGCAGTTTTTTGCCTGTCCCGGTGTCACACTCATAAAAAAAATAGGCATTTAACTTACTTAAGCTCAGCATTAAGTGAAGCAGCTAGCCTTCCTTGTTCAAGGAAGGAATATTCAGCAAAAATTAATAAATGCAGATCCACCAGATGTAGGCTTTACGCGATAACTACGTCAAACTTGGCCAGACACTAATCAGTTTTAGGAATAGGTTTACATCTGAGTACCTTCCTGCACTTAGAAACAAGCATTATGGTGGCAAAGGACCTGAAAATATTCAGGAGTAAAAGGTGGTGACATTGTTCTCATAGAATCTGATGGTTTCCGAGATTATTGGCCTCTGGGAAGAATTACAAAACTATTACCTGATGAAAATAGAGTCATGAGATCAGCTGAAGTGTTAGAAAAGGGTAAAATCCTAACAAAAACTATTGAAAACCTTGTCCCACTGGATGCTGATATTACTGATATAATGAATACAATAGAAGAGGAGGTGATAGATAATCACTAATATCAACAATGAGAAATTTTCAAGCTTTGAAAGACCTAAACGTCAAGCTTCCCAAAGGGCTGAAGAACTGCCGCCACACTTAATCCTCCATGATAAATTGCAGCACTTACGGGAAGACCCTCCCCCCCCCCTTTTTTTTTAAGGACCTAAAAAATCTTGAATATATTTCAAGATGTTTATTTCTACGTACATAGGTAAGTGTTGTTTGTATGATAGTTTCGTTTATTGTAGTTTATGCACATGTATGTATATATATGGGCACAGTAAGTATACCTTTTTATTTGTCGAATCTAAACGTATATTCGTATGTATAATGTGTAGTTCATTCTTTGGACAAGTTGTAAAAGAGAGAGAGAGAAATCTGACACACGAATGTTTTAACAATTAACCTCATCGCCTTGTAAGAACAGAGAATCGTTATATGTCATTGTTTCCACTCGTTTTACCCTCCTAACGAGAGGGAACCTTAGCCCTAGTACCAGAAACCCCTACAAATGAGAGGAGTTTGTGAGACTTTGGCCCGATTTCTTAAACAGTGTGAGCCTAGGATACCATATTGTTAGTTAGCTAGACACACACAAATGGATTTCATAAACGCAACTGACTCGGTTCTGTGTATGGCTAAGATCACATACTGGATCCTAGCCATACACAGAACCGCGTCAGATGCGTTTATGAAATCCTCATTTTACTAGAACACTCATTGGTAGAATATATATTTGAAAATTAATTATTCTGTTTGAGGAAGATTTAATCTAAGGTAAGGAGAATTTATTTATTAATTCACATATCAGCAGTTCACTAACTCCCTTATAAATATTTGCATGTATGCTTATGCATGTGATATTAGTTATATTTTTATTGGAAGAGAACTTAATTTCGTGATCGTTTGTAGGCCTCTACCGAAGCCGTGTTAGGATTTCCGAATTTAGGGGGTTATGAAATAGAAGGCTAATAACATCTAAGAAATCATCCACAGTCACAGCCAGTGATCTCTCTTTGATTATGATTTTTTTTATTACTAAAAATTACTCGTCAACTCAATCGTTTCCTTGTCCTTCGAGGTCAATATATATATATATATATATATATATATATATATATATATATATATATATATATATATATATATATATATATATATATATATATATATATATATATATATATATATATATATATATATATATATATATATATATATATATATATATATATATATATATATATATATATATATATGTGGAGGATTTCCTGTGTGTTATTTACCCTTCGATCTTATAACCCCCTAAATTCGGAAATCCTGACACGGCTTCAGTAGAGGCCTACCACGATCTCAAATTTAAATCCTCTACCAATAAAATATAATTAATATTACATGCATAGACATACATGCAAATATTTTATAAGGGGGTTTATGAACTGCTGATATGTGAATATTTAAATAAACTCTCCTCACCTTAAATTAAAAGTTCCTCATACAGAATAATAAATTTTCTAACATACATTCTACCTACGAGTGTCCAATTAAATGAGCTCATTCTGTCCCTCACACGTAGTCATAAATATTGTTAGAAATATAATAACTCTGTACTCATCTGTCCGGATAAACCTGATGTCAGCAATCACAGGACTCCGAATCAAAAACGTATCTTCTGATCCACAGATCTCTATCACGTTCTTCTACTTGAGTGTCTCGTAATACCCCACGAGAAGAACAAATTATAAACTTATAAGCACTGTCAACAAACACAGTAAGAATGAGTGCCTCGTAGCATCTCACGACGGCAACTAACTTTACAAGAAAGTCCCACAAACTCCTCCAGCTTGTCGGGGTCCCGGGTACCAAGACTAAGCTGACTCACGACTCGCTCACAACAGTTCTTTGTTCAACGAGGCGATGCAATAAACGTTATCAAGGAGGTGAAGGGTTAATGGCTAAAATCCATTAGTGACCTACATTCCTTTCTCCCCGTCTTCTACGACCAGCCTCCCTAATAAACTACACATTATACATACGAATATACGTGTATACATGATAGAACTTAATAAGTATACAGGCGAAGTCTAAAAGTATACATTTATGCACTTACGTTACAATAAACGAAACTATATGCAAACTAACACTTACATAAGGTACGTAGAAATAAACTGTCTTGAAATATATTCAAGACATCCTGGGCCCCTCCAAAAAGGAAAAAATGGAGGGTCTCCCCATCAGTACTACAATTTATCATCAATGATTAAGCGTGCCCACAATTCTTTAACCCTTTGGGCAGCTTGACGTTCAGATCTTTCATAATTTGATGATTCCTCTTCGTATACTTCTGACAACAGATATTCCCATGAGAGCTTTTCAGACCAAGCTCTCTGAATAAGAAATTTTCCTCTTCTTAGTAAGGGTGATATTAGACCTAAGGGGTCCAAAAGTATACCCACCAGTGACAGAAGTTTAAGTTTGGTCAACACATCTTCTCTAGCCTTCAGACTTTTCAAAGACAACTTGTCTGTATTAACATTCCAGATTAAACTAAAGATTGATACTTTAGGAGATCTAGAATTTTCAGAAAGGCGCTGATCCAGTACCCTTTGAAGTCTTGCATTGTTGGAATTTAGTGCTTGCAGTAATATTTTGGTCTTTTCCCACTCTACATCTGCAGTATTGCATATATCAAACTGTTTCTCTTCACTGGTACAAGCATCCAACAAATTACCCACATGAACATTCTCCAATATTTCCTCCAACTGTTCTATTAGAGACTTCATTTGTCCAAAGGCACTCTGAAAATTGTGTAGGAGAGGAGTGTGGATAGGCTTCAAGGGAACGGAATCTGTAAAACTTCTAAGTGTAGTTTTATCTTCGTAACGCACTTCTTGCTTTACTCCAATACTCTCGGGCTCCCACAACTTATAAACAGGCTCTATGGCCTCTGCAATCAGCAGCTTATTAACAGGCTCTATGGCCTCTTCAATCAACAACTTATTAACAGGCTCTATGGCCTCTTCACTCAACAACTTATTAACAGGCTCTATGGCCTCTTCACTCAACAACTTATTAACTGGCCTTTTGGCCTCATCAATCAACTCTTGAGTAGCTGTAGGAAAAACCTGTGTTCCTACTCGCATAACAATATGCCTCTGCACATTACTGGGTTCATGTTGAGTATCACAAGGAATATGGCCATACAACATGACACCACCCGGTGTTTCCATCAAAGTATAGACATCCCACTTGTCAATACCACTAACAAACTGACTAAAATGTAAGGCACCAATAACAATGCCAATGTTATCAAGTACATCACTATCAATATCTTCATCGGCCAACTTGTGACCATTAGACTTTAACACATTTGCAGCCTTTGCTAGTCCTGGAGTGTGGATGCTAATTACCATGTCATCAACTACGAGTAATTTAACTCTGGCTCTTCTTTTCCCCAATTTGATAACTACATTTACAACAGGAAAACTTCCTTTCTTCGTCTCAGAACGAAATGCATCAATACCAAGAGACATTTCATCTACTGGGCTTAATTTAAGCCTTTCAACTAATTCCCTAGTTATAAAGGAACACTGGGAACCTGTATCAAAGAATAACCTAGTATTTACCCAAAGATTTCCCTTTGAGCTGCTTATTTTTCCACTTGCAGTAGGCAGAGCACATGAAGGTAAACTCGGCTTCACCATTTGCCTTTGTACTGCCTTCATAGTCATCACACCAACATGTTTCTTGTCCTTTTCTGAGTCAGAATGTTCTTGCTCATTGCTTGACTCATCTAAATTTGAACCATTTCCTGACTGTTCATTCAGAAATGTAGGTTCTTCAAACCTTCTACGAAAATTTGACTCTTGTTCATAACACAAGGCTGCATGATGACCATTTTTCTTACACTTCTTACAGTTTAACTGAGTGTAACATTTATTTGTATAATGCCCTGACTGAGTACATCTCAGACATTTGTTATTGTCTCTCAATTTGTCTCTGCGTTCATTTATGCTTACTACTTTATTACACTGTTCAGACTTATGACCTTGCCAACCACAGAATACACATTCTGTTTTACTATTTACTACATTTGCAGTAGCATCATAACTACCCACATTCTTTTTATAGGACTGGGTCTCATCTCTCTGGGAGGTTTGGGTCTCTCCCTTTGTGTTATCTTTAGTGAAGTTGCCTTCTATATAATATACATATTTTCCCAGTTCCTTCAAGAGGGTTTCATATGTAGGGTATTTTGTGTCTATTTTCATGCTAATCCAGTTCTCAACATCTTCTGGCAATTTCATCATCACGAGTTCTGAAAACACCCAATCAGTGTTCTCCATGTCTCTATAATTTTTCAGACTTCTAGTAATGGCTTCTACTTCCTGCTTGAACTTAAAAAGTGATGAATAATTAGAAGAGGGAGTTGATATTTTTACCAATTTCCTCATTAAATTTCGTACAATTCTGTCCTTGCTGGCATAAACAGCTTGTAGCTGTTGAATGCACTCATCATAACTCTCACTAGCAACAGGATATCCCTTTATGGTGTCTTTTGCATCTCCTTTAAGGGCATTTCTCAAGATGGTAAACTTTGTCATAGTTGCCATAGAAGTACTATGTACTAAACTATCAAACGTATCCCAAAACTCGTTCCATTCATCATAGTTTCCAGAGAATTGTGGTAACTTTACTTCGGGAAATTTAGGTGAGGGTTGCCCACTGGGGAGGCTTGAACTCTCGGAACTAGGAGCTCGAGTACTCTTCATAGTTCCTAACTTACGAATCCGTTCTAGGACAGCTAAGCTAATATCATTTACTG
>JAXCGZ010000174.1:97500-118620 GCA_037179515.1 Halocaridina rubra
ATCATACTGAATATCAATCTTTGCTGAAACTACTACCTTGATGCTGTGTACATTGTAATCCAACAGAACTTTATTGCAAGCTCCTATGGACAAATTAGGTATTTTGCGTGCCACCTGTTCTGACATCATAGAGACGTATTCTGCTGTGACAACCGGCACACTGTTTATGTATATTGTAATCATTAACCTCTTGTCTTTGCTGCTTATAGAGTTAATATAAAGAGAAATTTCTGGTTTACAACTATCTAATTGCTTTGATGGCTCGTCTTACTGACCATTCTGTTGTGTTTCAGCTTTAATTGAGGTATAATTAACGTGTTTCTCTGTTTTGCGGAACCTGCACATTTTACTGATATGACCCTTGCATTCACAACTGTTACATTTTTTGTCAGTTGCTGGACACTCTGTCCTGTCACTGGGATAAAGACCTGCCTTACCACACCTTAAATGTGGTTTTGTATTTGTGGATTCTTTACCTTCATGTTTCCTTTGAACTGTCGTGGTTTTACCTTGTTGCCATTGCAGTTTACCATACTGGGAGGACACTTTATTGACCTGCGAGTTATTATGTGAACCCTCGATGGCTTGAGCTTGAGAATTTGCTGCTTCCAGAATCCTAGCTGTGTCTAAAATTTTATCTAATGTTAGGGTTTTCTCCTGAAGTAAGCATTTTCTAAGTTCATGTGAATTACATTTGGCTCTAACCTGATCTATTATGACATCCTCCTAGTTATTGAACTCACAAGTAGAAGCTATCTCTTTCAACTTGGTAACAAAAGCATCAACTGATTCATTGCATCAAGGGTGCACAGGCTAAACCTAAAGCTCTTATATCTAAAATTAATTTTAGGAGCAAAAGAGGCATTTAGGCAATCACATGTAATACCTCTGCATAAAAAGGGGGACAGAGAAGATGTGACAAACTATCGTCCCATTTCCCTGCTACCCATTTTCTCTAAAATGTTAGAAAAAAAAATTGTTGCATGCCAACTTATGTCATATTTAGAGTCAAATAGACTATTAGCTATTAACCAACATGGTTTCAGACCGAAACTCTCGACGGAAACTGCACTGCTCAAAGCTACGAATAGTATCTGTAATAATATAGATATGAAAAAAATATCTCTGCTTGTATTATTAGACTTATCAAAAGTCTTCGACAGTGTAAACCCTGATTTTCTTATAAGTAAATGTACTAACTTGAACATTGATCCAAGCTGGTTTAGAGAGTATCTGTCTAATTGCAAACAGTCTATACATCTTAACAACATTATCTCTATGCCAAAAAAATTATCATTTGGTGTTCCACGGGGATCAGTACTTGGTCCTATCCCCTTCTCCATATACGTAAATGATATATCTTCTTTTATTTCTGACCGTATTGTCGTACAATATGCAGATGACACTCAACTACTCCTTAGTGGTGATATTAATAATCTCCCAGAGCTAACCTTAAGAGCAGAAAACACTCTGTCAAAAATTAAAACCTATTTTCAAGAAATTGGGCTGTTAATTAACGAAAGTAAAACACACTGCATGTTTATTGGTTTAAGGTTCCATATAGCACAAATTCCAGAAAACGCAACAATTAATATTTGCGGCAATATTATTACACCTAGCAAAACAGTAGAAAACCTAGGAATTCACTTTGATAACCACATGTTGTTTGATTCCCACATAGATAAAGTATGCAAAAAAGTTAAAGAAACATTAATGTACTTATCACGCATAAAAGACAATTTTGAGACTACCACTCGAATAACTGTTGTTGACTCTCTAGTCCTAAGTCACATTAATTACTGCACAACTGTTTGGGGAGCTACCACTAAGACTCAGATAAACAGACTACAGAAGCTTTTTAATTTTGCAGCTCGAGTTGCCCTGGGAGGAATAAGACAATATGACCACATCACACCAGCTCTCAATAAACTTAGGTGGCTGCGGGCAGAAAACAAGATCGCTTATGCTATTTATGTTTTTGTATACAAAATTTTGGACCATCATTATCCTAGCTGGCTATTTGATTTAAAAACAGTTAGGGATATAAGGGAAACCAACACAAGACAGAGCAGTGAGCTCTTTATTCAGAGAACAAACACAGAAGCAGGTTCAAAGATGATCGCTATTAAAGGGCAGACACTCTGGAACAATATTCCAGAACATCTTAAAAATGCATCCTCCTTCACAGCTTTCAAAGGCAAATTATATAGTTTTCTTTTGGACAAAAAGTTGCTGCTCACACATAAACTATACTTAGTGATTTAATGAGATTTTCCTTAACACTAACCTCTCTATATGTAAACTGATATCGACTTCTCAGTTCTCTAAGTTAAGAACTAATTATTCTCATTGTAAGGAAAACAAATATGGTGATGATGCCGATAATAACGATACTGTATAGAGTGTTATTATTTTTTATTAACATTATTGTTGAAATTTTTATTACAGCGTTATTATTTTCTAGGAAAGCAACATTTAATTTAACTGTATGTATCACCCTCTTACTTATTAGTTCAGTTACATGTCTACTTATAAGTTAATTTTACTTTTAAAAAATAATCATTGTACAAAAATGGAAAAAAAAATATTTATATGTTTGTTTGTTGAAGGGTGTTCCCTGAAGGTATGAGGCTTTTATACACCTCCTGTACCGCTAGGCCTCCTACATGAAGTAGTAGGGCATTCTTCTGCTCATCCTTGTTGACTCCTATGGCCTTCAGGTAGATGTCAAAAGATTCTACCCACTTATTCCACCTCTGTATAATAGTGGAAAATTCCCTTTGTATGGAAAACACTCTGGGTAACTTGAGCACCATGGTACTGGTTGATTGCTGTGGGCTGGTTGCACACTCCTGCCAAAACTTGATTGGTGCCAGATGTGCTGCTTCCTCTGACTGGTGTCGTTACCACTCATCACCACTGTTATGTTTCTTACCTGTTCAAGATAAGTAGATGGTTGCAAAGCTCTATGAAGCCCTATGATTGTGTATGATGTATTCCATCCTCGTCACCCCTGTTACATTTATGCAAAACTGTACTGTAAGTGCTTTTATTTTGTTACACCATTTGTAGAAGAATATAAATTCTAAAACTAAACAAATACACATAAAGGACATGAGAACAATCAGTAATACTGGATAATACTAAAACATTTGTAAGAAGGATCGATACCCTTGTATGAAGGATCGAAACACTTGTAAGAAGGATCGATACACTAGTAAGAAGAATCAAAACACTTGTAAGAAGGATCGAAACACATTTTTGTGGTTGCCAATCCTAAATAATAGAAAACACTTGCTGAATGTAAAATGGAAAACCTATAGTAAAAACAGCTTAAAGTTAAATCAGAGTAGACTCAAACATTTTCCAGGCCCATTAAATTGGTGCAGGTTTGGACCAGTTTCATCAATCCATTCACTTATAATGATATTGCAAATATTTCTTGCTAACCAAAATTGAATGAATACATATTTATCTCCAAGATTCTTCCTTTTCCATAAATAAAGTGTTTTACCATATAAATTGCAAAAGATTAATTAGCAATTTTGCCCTACTAGCATTGCAAACGTTTATGGTTACCCACAATTTGAGAAATACATACTGGTTCTGTCTCGCTTATCATTCATTTATTGTGAATAAATTGCATTATGCTAATGACGGCAAATAATTAATGATTTGTATGCTCTTTCAGTAGCGTAATTATTTCTGGTTAGCTGTGACTAACCAATATATTTTCATCCAGTAGAATAATATTTGAAACTCATTATTTGTGTGCTCGTGCCTTCAGTTTTCCCATTAATAACGGTGTATCGTTTCTGTTCTGTACTTGCAGTGTCCTCTATTCTACTCTGCCTGTGTGACAGAGGTGATCATCGAGTTGAGGCCAAAGTCTTGGCATCCGTCTGTGGTGCTGGGAATCGAAATCGTTCTCACCACCTCCGGGATTCGAGGCAGCATGCCATAAATTTAAATTTTAAATTTGTTCCAGCTTTGCAAAAGTCTATTCTTTTTTTAATGTGTCACTGGATTTCCAAAATTAAAAGACACTTGAATTCGGAGTTTCATTTAACCGAGTAGTAGTATTCGGACGCACAAGCAAGCAATATCTGTCCTTTCTGTTTGTAAACTCTTAACCGAGTTCAGTACCTTGAGTCCCCATAGTAAAACAGAAACTTATCAAACATTAATTTCAGCACCCTCTAGGGGTCATAGAACCACGGGTTAAAAATTGCTGCTGTAGAAAGTTGATAGACAGTCGTTTGTACGGGAGAGAGAGAGAGAGAGAGAGAGAGAGAGAGAGAGAGAGAGAGAGAGAGAGAGAGAGAGAGAGAGAGAGAGAGAGAGAGAGAGAGAGAGAGAGAGAGAGAGAGAGAGAGAGAGAGAGAGAGAGTTACTTTTGTTGTAATCATTATTGTTCATTTCCTTATTATATTCATTCTATTCATTTTATTCATGATCTTATTCTTTAGTTTAGCATTCACTACCTCAAAACACCATCACATTTTCTAATCCACTTCTTTGAAAGAATAACCTGTGTAGACTATTAGAGAGAGAGAGAGAGAGAGAGAGAGAGAGAGAGAGATTATTTATTTTATTTTATTAATTTATTGCGCCAAGGCGTCAGACATTACATGAGTTCATACAAATAATGCTTCAAATGGATATAAAACCAAGAATTGAACATGGTTTACAGGGAGGTGTACATATTGATAAAACATTGCTGCATACTAACACACAACTCACAGAATGGCAGCACAGAGTACATTATATGCAAAAGTAAAGCTCAGAGAAACGCAGAATGCACAAACAGAATTATATAGCAACATACAGAAAATATATGTATAATTCAATATAATTAATGGCCACCAAAGTGAGGAAAACGAGCAAGAATAACATCAAGGTTGTCATCATTAAGTAAAAATGAGCAGATCTGTATTAAGTTCTGACCTCGTGGTAAAACATCTCTCACTGCGGGGCACTGAAGACAATAGTGGTCAAGAGTGTTAGCATTAGTTCGGTCGCATAATGTACAGGAGGTGTACTGTGGCATATCTAGAGTCTGGGAGACCTGCCATAAAGGCCGATACCCCATTCTGAGCCGAGCACTAACTACATTGTTTTTCCGCACCATTAACCCGCGTCTGCGATACTTGTAGCGACTGTGAAGGAAGTGATCATGGTGCTGTATGGACACACTGTTGGCCCTCTCCGTGTCCCTGCGCTGGACCGTCATGGCAAACCCAGCTGAGTAGATGATGTTACGTAGGCATCAGAGGGAGAGAGAGAGAGAGAGAGAGAGAGAGAGAGAGAGAGAGAGAGAGAGAGAGAGAGAGAGAGAGAGAGAGCTGTAAGGCTTAAAAACATCTTTGTTGTTGGTTTAATAAGAATGCAATCATTCTTAATTATTTATTGATACCCAAGTAGTTGTTATCCATCATCTGATAACTGATAACTATTAATTGGGATAGGATAGGGGAGGGAAATGAGTGACGGCTTCGAGTGAACTCTCTTAGCCCTATTCAGGTACGAAAATGAAGTGAGAAAGAGCTAAAATGAGAGGGGAAGACCCTCTTGCTAATGAGTAATTACCTTACTGTAGATATGGGAGACACCCCCAAGCTCGTACCTTCCCGTCTCCTAGTCGGCTCCATTTTATACTTAGTGATACTTATCATATTGTCCTTAAAATTATGAACTGAGTTAGCATTAACTACCTCCTCGCTTAGCCAACTCCAATTATCAACTACTCTTACACTAAAAAAAAGTACTTCCTTACATCCTGCAAAAAAATTTTCTTAAAAAGCTTCATATGCCAACCATATCAAAATATTGATCCCGATCCACTCTGTCAATACCATGAAGGAATTTAAAAACAGTCACCAATTCCCACCTAATTCTTCTAGCTTCGAGTGATGGCAAGTCTAATTCCCTCAGCCTCTCCTCATAACTGAGACTGCGTATTTCTGGCACCACTTTAGTGGCATGTCTTTGAACTTTTTCCAGCTTAACTACGTGCTTTTTCGAGTGTGGATTCCAAATGGGGGCTGCACATTCAAGCTTTCGCCTCATATACTCTACATAAGTATTTCTGAACATTTCCTTCTCCATGTACCTGAAGGCTACCCTTACATTTGCTAAGAAAGCATATGCTGCCCTTACTATGCCATGTATATGCATTTCTGGAGACAAATCGGCCAGTATGTTTACTCCTAGATCTCTCTTATTCTCTGTCGCTTGAAGTTCTGCTCCTGCCAATGAGTATTCAAGCTTGGGTCTTATTGCACTTGTATCCATTCTCATTACTTTACATTTTGAAGTACTGAATTTCATTAGCCACTTTTCTGACTACTCATGCAGACTATTTAGGTCTTTCTGAAGTTCTCTACCATTGTTCTCGTCTCTTACTTTCTTCACAATCTTTGCATCAATTGCAACGATATTCATGGATAAATTTACAGACTCTGGTAGGTCATTTGCATATACAAGGAACAAAAGTGGCCCTAAAACTGAACCCTGTGGAACTCCGCTACTAACTCTTCTCCATTAAAACAGTGAGTGTCTTACTCTAACCCTCTGTTCCCTTCCTTCTAAATATATTTTTATCCATTCCAAGACATTTCCACCTATTCTCGATATTGCTTGCAGCTTCTTAATAAGTTTTCCGTGTGGGGCAGTGTCAAATGCTTACTGGAAGTCTAGGAATATGCAATCTGTCCAGCCTTCTATTTCCTGTAAGAATCGGCTTACCTCATCATAATATTCTGAGAAGTTTGTTACTGTTGACCTACCTTCTCTGAAGCCATGTTGTCTCACTGACAAAAAGTTAGAGGATTCCAAGTGAAGAGAGAGGTGTTTGCTTACTAGTTTCTCCATAACATTGCAAACTATGCTGGTCAAGGAAACAGATCTATAGTTTAGAGCTGTATCTCTCCTTCCCTTTTTGAAGATAGGTACCACATTCACTTGTTTCCATCATCTTGGAGTCTCCCCTGATTCCAGCAACTTTTCAAATATGATACATAGTGTTGCTGATATTGAATTTGCATATTTCTTTTGTACATGACGGGATATATCATCAGGACCTGTAGCTTTATGGGCAGCTAACTCCAACAGTACTTTGCATAACTCTGTGGCTGAAAAGATGATGTTCTCTAATACCGGTCCATGAGCTCCTATCTCTGCAAGCTGAGGGGGTGGGGTATTTTCTGCTGTTAATATTGACAAATTCCTTGTTCAGCTCTTTGCTATATATTTATCCATTTCAGTGATGCTTCCATCCACTCTTTTTAGCTTTAAAGACTGTTATTTATCTCCAGTTTTCCTCTGTTAAAGCTGTTAAAAAGTTTGGGATTTTCTTTAGCCTTCCTGATGATATCCCTTTAACAGTCCCTCTCTGCCTCTCTTCTTTTACTTAGATAATCATTTTTTGCTCTTTTATAAGTCTTCCAGGCATTTATGCTTTTTCTCCTCCTAAATTTTTTCTAGTGTTTGTCTCTCCACTTCTTAGCTCACTTACACTCATTATTGAACTATTTCTCTCTGGCATGAATAACTCCTATTTTGGTGGAAAGTATGCAACAATATACTATCTTCTCATATTCCTCACAAAAGATATTGTACATTTCTTGTACAAATTTATTGTTAAATAAGGTCCGCCAGTCAAAAACTGCAACACGCTCATTTATTTTGAAGTAATCTCCACTTGGATAGTTCCTCCTCGAGTCCTCAGTGGCTCTTCATTCAGGAAGAACATTTATGATGATATACTCCATCAACAAAAACAGTGGTCACTCTTTCCAAATGGTGGTTTATACTCAAATTTGTCAATATCCCACACATTATCTGTGAATACTAGATCAAGCAGCAATGGTTCATCCCCACCCCTGGCCCTCGTTGGTTCCAGTACATGTTGGTATAGGATATTCCTTTGTACGCAATCTAGGAATCTTGCTCTGAATGAGTCCTCCCCAATGTTTGAATGAAGATATATTCAATCTATTTCTTTATGATTAAAAGTTCCCATAATCAAAATCCTACATATTTTCTCCCGTGCAATGTTAATAACTGAGTTTATGACTTCAATAGTACCATTATGACTTTCCTCATAAACTTCTAGCCTATGCTCGTTCCCTGGTGGGTTATATACAACAGTTATTATAATGTTCTCTTACCCAGGATATATGCGAGCAACAAGAAATTCCTTGAACTCACTTTCTAAAGCAAGGTTTATATCTGCAACCTGATATCTATCACTTGTGAGTAGTGCTATCCCTCCACCAGTCCTCTCAGATCTGTCAATCCTTAATATTCTGGAGCCCTTAGGAAAAACTGTAATGCTGTTTATGTCCTCTCTCAACTTAGTCTCTGTAACCGCTACTATATCTGCCTCCTTACTGTTGTGAATCCTATCCTGTGTATGTTTAAGTGATAGTGAATAAGGGTAGATCGCTCTCTCAGTTTCTTTTTTTTTTTCTTTTTGGAAAAGGAGAAGGCTGTTTAGAGGTGAAGTAAAGAAGGGAATACTGAAGGAAATATCATATTATGGAAGATTTAAAGTAAAGGAGTATAATAAAGAAATGAATAATAATAACAACAAAAGTAGTAGTTAGAGAAATGAGAATAGAAATAATGTTGGATAATGAGAATGATAATAGTTAAGTAAACATAATAATAATACGAGTAATAATAGTAATGGGCATAGTAATAACAATCTAGATTATAATCATTGTGGAAACAAAACAGAAATGATAATAAAAAATAGAAAATTAAAAGAATAGTAATAATAATAGCATAAGTAAATAATATTAAAAGTAAGATGGCAGTAAAATATGCATGAAATATCAAAAAATAAGTTAAAGTAATTAGATAAAAAATTTAGAATATTATTACAGTATTGAACTTTGGCAATGCTTATAACATTTGCAATGCTGCCTGATATTACTGATAAAAGGTAAATAATTCAATTGACCTTGCAAAGAAAACAAGTTGCTTTAATTTAGATGTTTTAATCATTTTTATTGATACTGCATATATACTTAATAGCTTAAACTCAAGCCCTTTTAAGATTTAAACTTAGTGTTCTTACAGGAGAATGGTATATAGACGGGTAGATATGGCTCTGAGTTCTTTGATAACTTCGTGCTGCAACCTAAATACAAACAAGCTCAAATTCATAATTATATCATACCACTCATAATATTAATCAAATTTTTAGTATTATCAATCATATAAGCCGCAAAATAAAGCAAATTATAATTAAACAAAAAATCTTTAATGTCGACTATTTCTTTAAATTCAAGTAAACCCGTAATCAAAATCTCTAAACTCGTAATCAAAATCTAGCATCATTACAATAGATCCTTCCATGGAGACGGGGAGTCAGGAAAAATAATTAGAATCAAGATTAGCTGCATAACAAACTTTTCTCCCAGAACGAGATACTGCAGTTGCCTGAGAGGGTAAAAGTGTGGGTTGTAATAATTCCTGAGGAATATTTTTATTATTATATCTAGGTACACAAGCATCAGACATATTTTAATCTGAACTAGATAATATAGAATCAATGGTGTCACTATGAACCACATCTGATGGACTATTAGGTGAGGGTTGAGAATTACTCTGAGGAATACATGCAATATAAAGAGACCTTTGAGATTCACACATGGTTCTTCAGCTATTTTTTTTTTTTCAAACAGTATATAGATGCATCATCGGTGTTCCCTAAAGGCAATTGTCTCTTAAAATATTTATCATATCAATCAGTCACTGGAAAAGGACTTGTATATGTGCTTCCAATGGTTTTCTGACACTATCCACAAGAACCCAAATTTTTAGGAACACTGAATAAGTCACTAGGGATTTTAAGAATGCTTGGCATTGCTGTACAGTCTGATAATTGAGTAAAATCAATTTCTACCATGCACTTAACAAAGGTTTATATAAAATTTACTGTAGAACCTTGGGAGACAGGAGGTTACACAAATAAATCACTAGGTCTAAGTGGAAATTTTCATGACACTAAGGTAAAAGGTGAATAAGCTGAGGAGTTTGACATACAGCGTAGACCAAGGAGGACAAATTTTGCTGTCTGGCCATTAAAGCTGCCTTCAAGGTCCTATGGAAACATTCTACCATTCCATTTCCCTGAGGATGAAAGGCTGTGGTTTGCAGGCTATGGAATCCTATATGGGATGTTAGTTCTTGAAACAATTCTTACTCAAACTGGGGTCCTCTATCAGTTAAGACATAAACTTACACCAAGTCTGGATACCCATCCAATGAGAAATGCATGGGCAATTGCTTTTGCTGCAAATACTAGGAGAGATGCAGTTTCAATCCACTTGTTTTCCAGATTATGGTAAGAAGTTTGGAATTCTCCACCAGTAGGAGAACAGGTGGCAATGGTATCACAACGTCAATATGAACCACCTCAAATCACTGACAATGGCTTTTCATTGGTAGAATCTGGGATTTTGTTGCTTGAAAAATCTGGTAGATGCATGTTCATTGCTGTACATCTTTGTCCATTCAAGGCCAAAATTTATCTGAACTTGATAAGTCAGAAAGAGCCTTCAATACCAGGATGAGAGATGGTATGTAAGGAGATGAAAATATCTTTTCTAAACGGCTGTGGTACAAAAGGTCGAGGACACTCCGAAGAGACATCACACTTGATAATCTGATTGTCAGCCAGTGGAAAATCCTTTAGTCTATTCTGAAACATTTTTATTTCTTCATTACATTCTCAGACACTGGCCATTCAAGTAAATCAATAAGTGTAATAGAGATAACATTATCTGGTCTTGAAAAACAGTCAGTAACAATGTTATCACCTCCAGAGATATACAACTATTTGATAATCCATTAAGCAGGAAAGGCAACTTTGTTGAGTGTCTGTCTTAGCTAGGTTCCTGCTATGAAAAACAGAATCTAATGGTTTATGCTATGAAAATAATATGACCTGACTTTAACTTTAATTATATCTTTGAAATGTAAGACAGCTGAAAATTCAGCAAGCAACTCATGATCAAATGCAGATTACTTCCACTGAGACACAGATATCTTCTTGGGGTAAAATCTAATAGGCACAGGTGAACCATCCACCAGTTGATGGAGGGCAACTTCTGCCACAACAACAAAACAATCAGTCACCAATTGCAGGGATATCTGATACAGACTTGTGATGACTTAAAACCGATACATTTTGTAAAGAGTTTCTGGTTACATTGAAGGATTTGAAGCTTTTTCTCACCACTGTAACTGCTAGCATTCGGAAAATAAATTCACTGATAAGTTCTGTCATGTGGGACACAATATCAGTAGGGTGAGGAATTGGTCGTTTATAGAAACCAACCATGCCCAGAAACCTTCTTAAGCCCTTAGAATCTGGGGGTTATGGAAAGTTCTGGATGGATGATTTCTTACAGTTTGGAGGGGAAATACCTTGATGGGACACTGTTAATCCAATGAAATCTAAGGAGGCAGCAACAAAAACACACTTATCTAGAGAGATTCGTAAAATGATGTCACTGAGAAGCTTAAAGATAGATACTAGGTGTTTTACATGTTCTTCCAAATCACTAGAAAAAAATAAGAATGTCATCCAGGTACACAAACACAAAATCACAGTCTCTGAACAGGCAGTCCATATATATCTCTGGAATGTTGCAGGGGCGTTTCTAAGCCCAAAAGGCATATATACATATATTCAATAACAGTCCAAATGGAGTGGTCACTGCAGTTTTTTTGGATGTCATCCAGATGCACAAGGATTACGAGGAAGTGGGTATCTATCTGGTTGGGTCATAGATTTCAAAGCTCGATAATCACCAACCAAACACCACTCTCCTGGATCTTTCTTTGTCACTTAATGTAGTGGAGAGGACCAGGAATACTCTTATGGACGAATGATACCAGACTTTAGAAGAGCATTAACTTTTTCTTTGACAGCAGTAAGTTTGTCGGCAGCTAATGGATGACTCTTTTCATATGCTGGTGGTGCAGCACTTGTTTCAATGCAATGGTACATTACATTGTTGGGAGGTGTAGTAGTAGTCATTTTTTCTTTATGAGTGTGAAACCAGGTCAGGCAAAAACTGCCCTAATCAATAAAGGCCCGGGCACGAGAAAATACCAAGACAAAGGAAAAGAAAAAGGTTAAGGACAAGGCAGAGATGAGGTAATGTCACACAAAGGAAAACGACAGACATAAAAAACAGTCACAGTACAGAGGACCCAGAGATATGGAGGACTAGGCTCTGAGATGACGATAGATCTGCTTTTTGAAGGATGAAAGGCAATAAGAATTAGGAAAGACAGAAGGAGGAAGTGAGTTCCAGAGTCTGGAGGTAGATGGGAAGAAGCAGTCGCTGCACCGACCAATCCGTGAGCTACAAATCCCCACACAGTAGCTGTTTGATGAGCCCGCTTGGCGAGTGCCACGCATCCTCGGCAGTAAGAGAGGGATGCAAATCGCCAACTCATCAGTGTAGTAGCGATAGAAAAGCGAAAGGAAAGATACCTTACAGCGAAGAGAGAGAGAATCCAGATTAGAAGTAAGAGAAGGATCATTATTGAGTCTGACTGCCATAGATTCAACCCTATCAAGAAGATAAGTATAAGAAGAAGCACCCCAGATGTGTGAGCAGTATTCTAAGCAGGGACGGATGAAACCTTTATAAATTTTAAGTAACTGCCAATAGGAAAAGTAATGATGAAAATGAAATAAAACCCCCAATTTTTTGGATGAAGGCTTAGAATTTTGGATTATGTGATTCCTACAAGACAAGTTCGAGGCTATATGGATTCCTTCTATGTTGACAGAGTTAAGAGGATAAATTTCGTTAGTTTCAAAGACAATAGGGTTATCAGGAGGAGGAGAAGATAAAGAGATAGCCAGAAACTGTATCTTGGAGGCATTGAATTTAACTAAATTATGAGTGCCCCACTCAGATACTCTCTGCAAATCGGAGTTAAGAGTAGAAGAAAGAGTGATACGTGACCGATTACAAGTAATAGATGAAGGTTGTGAAGAAAAGGCAGAGGAAAAGTGAAGGATAGAATTATCAGCAAAGTCATGAAGAAGAGAGGAAGATGGGGATTGTAGAAGATCATTGATGAAGAGAAGGAACAGAATAGGTAAAAGACCAGAGCCCTGTGGAACACCACTGGAAACAGACAAAGGGCTAGATGTCGCGCCATCAACAACTACAGATATAAAACGGTCAGTAAGAAAACTGGAAATCAGAGAACAGAAAGAAGGGGTAAAGCCACAGGTAGGGAGTTTGGCCAACAGAGCTTTGTGCCAGACTCTATCAAAAGCCTTAGAGATATCAAGGGCGACGACAAAGGATTCCCCATGGTTCCTCAGAGAAGATGACCATACATGAGTAAGATAGGACAGGAGATCACCCGTGGATCTTGCCTTGGAAGCCATACTGGTGATCGGAGATAAGTGAGTCAGATTCAAGGCGTTTCAAGAATTGAGAATTGAGCAAACTTTCGAAAACTTTAGCAATAGAGGAGATTAGGGCAATAGGTCGGTAGTTTGGAGGAATAGAGAGGTCACCCTTCTTAGGAACAGTGTAAGAGACTTGGAAAATCAAACAAAGCTTGTTGGACACATTCAGGTGGGTTGCTGCACTTCTTTGCTTGGACAGGGGTAACTAAAATGGGAAAGGAAATCATATCCAAATAAAGGTTGAGTAACTGTTGCTCCTACAAAATTCCATCAGAATGCTCTTCTCAAATGAGGGATAGCACTGTCCAATGAAATATCACCAAAAAATGGCACAGGTTCACCGTTTGCAACAGAAATGGAGACAAAACTAGGTCGCAAATAGAATTGACCTGCCATGAGGTGAGGAAGATTAGAAACGCCTACTCCTGTGTCTACAATGAACTCTACTTTGTGAACAATATTTGTGCAGTTAGCAATATACACTGACATGCTGACTTAGTTTCCCAAATTTGAAGGAGCTGGAGATGACAGGCAGGAATTAGGAAGTATTTGCATGCTATTTTTGCCTGGCCATTCACACCATGGTTTTTAAGTGTGTGCTGCAACACCGTAAATTATATGAGTATGGCAGACTTTAGCTCTTTGTCTGTGCCTATAAGATCTTAGTCCCAATGGCCTGTGTGCATGTGTATCCATTTTTTTTTCAGTTAAATTAACTTGAAAGAAAGGTTGAGGTACAGCCTCATGATGTTCTGTTGAGGGTACAATGTAAAGTTCATATGTTTTTCTCATTGAAAATATTACATCGGTCAGCTTACCCAATTCATCAAGTGAGGCAAAACTATTAGAAGCAAGAATAGCACCCTTACTAGGAGGCAATAAGCTGATAATACTTAGTTTTCAGATAAATTGCATTTAGCAGAACTGGATCTTATTTTGTCCAAAAATAATTATGGGTTTCCTATAAACACAGTTTCAAGTAATAATTTTTAAAATAGTTCTGCTTTTGTTTCTTCATATCTGGAGAGCACTGTCTTTGAGTGTTGTAGAATTTTCCTTTTCAAATGCACTTTGACAACACTGTTGGTGGGAGGCTTTGTAAACAGCAATGAAACTTAAAAGCTATATTTTTCACTTGCCTTATGCTAAAGAAGTTTACTAAGACAAGGAACCAAACTGTTGGGCTATCTGCTAAGAATGCTGGGAAATCATGACTAAGACAAATAACCACTTCTAAATCTGTAAATGTAGCCATTATGAACACACACGGGAATTTCAATCTATCATATTCCTTTGGGTTTGCATGACACGAGCACTCAACAAGTTAACAAGTGGAAGTTTCAATCTCTCCTATCCACTTGGGTATGTATGCCACTATGGACAGCTACATTTTGGGGTTAGGAAAATGGAGTTTTGATGCCCCATACACACAATAATGTGTGCCGTTTTTAGTCTGCTAAGGCAAGGGGTGGCCAAATACACAATCATATGTGTCATATGTTGGTCCGTAAATGTCACCAACTCAAGGGATATAAGGGGACTCTGGAAATTTTAGGGCTCCAAACGTACACTTAATTATGCCATTTTCATTTCATTAAGGATAAGGAGTTGCCAAACACACTAAATATTGTGCCATATATTGTTCTGTTAAGGCCACCAACTCCAAGGGGTTGCCACCTTCAGCCTGAAAACTTTTAACGTAGTTGGATTAATAAGATACCAACCAATCTTAATTACATACTGATATCATCTAGTGGTTACTCACCATCCTGTAAATTTCTAAGATGTATCTTTTCTTACAATTCTGTCAGCATGTCAAAGTTATAATACTTATGTAACTACTAATACAAATAACACAATTTACAATAGTTTCACATCTATGACATAAAAGTAAAATCACAGTAAAATACACACAAAATATAATCAAATAAAATTAAATCAGTGATAATAAAGAAGGTAACACATTATCACAGTATATAGCACTGGCAATGCTTATGACATTTGCAATGCTGACAGACAGCACTGATACATAATAACTAATTCAATTGAACAGGCAAACAAAACAAGTTGATTTAATACAGATAACTTAATAATTATGACTAATACTGCTTATATAATAATTCATAGACTTGATAGCTTGAAATCTAGTCCTTTTAAGATTTAATGTTCTCACAAGAAAACGATAAATAGATGATAGACATGGCTCTGCACTTTTTTATTACTTCATGCTAGAGCCTAAATACAAACAAGCTCAAGGTCAGTATTAAAACATACCACTATTAATATTAATCATTATTCTTAGTATTATAAATCAAATGAGCAGCAATATAAAGCAAATTATAATTAAACAGAAAATCTTTAACTTCTACAATGCCTTTAAATTCAAATAAACTCACAATCAAATCTATAAACAATCAGTCAACATCAAGCATCATTGCAGATCAAACTTTCTTTACTCTCAACTATATAGGCACACCTTATCAGAAGGATCTGCCACTCTGTTTCTTTTTTTGTGCTTCCCTCTCATATCATTCCCATCTACTCTCCCTTTCTACTGTGATGACACCCTGAATAGGGCTAAGATAGTTCACTCGATGCTGCCACTGACTCCCAGTCGCATTCCAGCTCTTGCAGAAGAAAAACCTCCTCCTCTTCTGTCCTGCCCAGCCAAAAGTCGACTTCCCGCCATCCCAAGAAGACTAGATTACCATCATTGCTCATCTCTACCTCAGGAAAGGAATACAAGGCTAAGAAGCCTACCTCTATTTTCGTTTTTGTTTTGTTTTTTCTATAAAAAAAAACGAACTAGTTTTTTTTTTTGCTTTCTTTGCATACGTTTTATAATAATTATTTGCATTATTGAAATAGTGATATATTGATATATCAACTGTTGGCATCACCTTTTTCAGCCAAAAAGAACGAAATTGTGTTCTTGAAATCAGTTGGGATTATCCCCATTTAAGTAGTGAAATGGCCTGTTTATAATATTCCGATTTAAATAGTGAAAAGGCCTATTTATAATAGCTATTTACGCTGTGAAAAAACGCCAACATAGTCATTTAAGTAGGGAAAAAGTGTTCTGAGTCACTTTTATTTTTTACTTGTGAATTGTGATTGCACCAAGTGTATGACTAGTAATTAGACATACTCTCACCTTACCCTCCTGCTTCCCGCTAGGAGAGGGGATGAAGTTCGATGACCTTCCCCAAGATTGGTGGTCTGTCGTGGGAAAGAAAAAGAGGCAAAGGACTGCCTCAAGAAGCAGCTGTGAAAGCTCCACTACCCTCACCTCCCCCCATCCCCATAGCCAACCTCATAAAGGAATGAAGTTTCCAAATCTAAAGTTGAAGCCTCAACTCCTGCTGAAGCCTATGCACTCCTTCAAGAGCTGAAGGATTAGCTCACTGAATTTGAGTGTGCAATCAGGTCCAACCATCAGGGGGAAGTCATCATTCACTCACCACCTCAGAAACTGCAGAGAAAATCAGCTCTCCTAATATCCCCACAAGTAGCTGAGAAGTCTCCAGCTCAAAAGATCAGGATGTTTATCCTACAGAGCTTCCCACTGGCTCAGTCAGTAGATTTACTGACAAAGCAAAAACCCATTACCACTGGCAGCTGCTGCACCTCCAAGATAGAAGGCCAATCTATCCCCACCAGGCAGGTCCTGGTCCATATCTGTGGAGCTTCCATGCAGAGGTCAACTTAGGGATATAGGGCAAATTCAAGTTCAGGGAATATAACCTTGAAATCCTAAGATGCTTTAGGTGCCAAAGGTATGGCCATCACAAAAGGACCTGCCATTTCCCTGTCATATGTGCAATCTGCAGCAGGGGGTAATGTGACTGACCAGTGCCTTGAAACTCAAGGCCAAAGAAGAAGCAACAGCAAGGTGCCCCAACTGCTGGGTGAGACACCACACATGGAAAACCCATTGTCCTGAGAGGTTGAAGAGAATCTCTCCATGAACCCCAACCTTCTCTCCTAACCAATTCCACAACATCTCTACCTTCATTCCTGCCCCTCTCCCACATCTGACCCTCAGCTATGCTCTCTTCCTGTCCTGCCCAGTCCCAGCCTCCCATCCATAACCCCACACACAACACTAACCCCTCCCAAAACACACATGCCCAATCTCCTGCTCCCACTCAGAGAATCACTACCCCCACACACAACACTTAGATGTCCATTCCCCCCACACATATCTCAGGCTTCAGCTGCCCCCACACACAGCCCCCCATATCCCAAAACCCCACACTCATAATGAGTCAGACCTGCCTCATGGAACAAGGCTGATATCTAGCCCATCCCCAAACACAAGGATCCAGAGAACCTACATCCAATATTCCCCCTTAGCTGTTTGACCAAAATAGCTGAGATGATAGGCCACAACAGACTTTGCTAGAAATACCCACCCCTCCACGGGGACTTGTTTGCATACCAGACGGGCTTAGGCACTTCTGGATGCATAGCACCCTTACCAACATTCATGAATAACTGCCATGAATTTGTCATTTTCCTCAATCTAGAGAAGGCTTTCAAACTAGTCAATGTACAATCTATACTCTCAACCCTAGTTGACAAGAAGGTCAAGGGGAACCTTCTCTCCTGAATCAAACTGAGTCCACTAAACTGCAATGCCCGAGTGAAGGTGCAAAGGCACTAGTCCACCTACAAACCACATGAAAATGGTACTCCTCAAGGTGGCATTCTCAGTCCCTTCCTCTTCAACTGTCTCATGGAAAATATCATGTACATCAGACTTCCTCACGGTGCCAAGATCTTCAACTAACTACACAGACAACTTTGCCTTTGTCACAAGAGGTGATAGGTCCTTCAACAAAACCTAACTATGTCTCAGCAGAATATACCAAACCTCCAAAGGCATTTCCCATTCACCAGCGAAGACCAGACAGAAGATTGGTCATAAATAACAACCCCCCCCCTAGATTGGGTCAATAATCACCTTTACCTAGGCGTCTACCTGCGGCACAGGTGCAACATGTGCCAGTCAGTGCTCTCACATCTGTCTGGCATCTACAACGGTGCTAGCTTTAGTCATGTAAAAACCTTCTATTTGCAAGCTATATGGAGCCTTATGGACAATGTTTGCCCCACCCTTTGACTCCTAGACCAACAATGAGCCAAGATCGAGGTTATTCAAAACATTGCTTTGCGGACCATGCTAGGAGCCCCCAATTGGACAAAGATAGAAAACCTCCAGCTGGAAACCAACCTTCCCTCACTAAAACATATATCATTGCAGAGAATGACCCTTATTGTGGCTAAAACCACTGAAACACAATGTCCCTGCCTTGCTGGTGCAAACTGTAAACTAGCTCTCAGCCAACACCCCAACCTCCCCAGAAGGATGTGGGCTGCCAAGATCCGTGCCAAGCTGCTGGCCCTAGGAGTAAAAGAGGACATCCTGACCAAAAACCTGGACACTCCACACCCAGACTACCAATGTCCTCCTCCATGGAACAGTCAACTGCTGGATATAAAGCTTGAACTACCTGTTAACCCCAAGAGCTCAGTCAACCCAAACATCCTCAGAAATATATACTAGGACAAAATCTGGAGCTGGAGCAGACACAACTCCCTAATCATCTACACAGATGGCCCAGTTAAGCAAGAAACTGGAGCCTCAGCTGCCGCTTTCATCAGAGAAGGACATGATGAATCCAGAATATTGTTCAACTCCTGCTTCTCACTCCAAGATGAACTTGTTGCCATTGCCAATACCCTTAATTACTCCACTCGTCAAAAAACAGACCACGCCTTCATTCTCACAGACTCCAAGTGTGCCTTACATGTCATTAGGAAGATGCACCCCAGAGATAATGAGAGAACCATCACTGACATATTTCACCTTTGCCACAGGGCCATCAGTATAGGTAAAACTGTCACCCTCGTTTGGATACCCAGCCACATTGGCATCAAAGGAAATGAAGGGTAGAGATTCAAGTATTCCTGCCTCCCGGTACCTTTCAAATCAAAACCATGACCACCAGGAAGCTCTTCAATCTACAGCTAGCAAGACAGTCTGTGCATGGACACTGGATCTGCCTCCATGTCTTGGTACAAAACCATTACCAACCTCCAGCACATCACCCTTCCCAAGAACCTCCACAGAAGCACTGATGTCAATATTTATAGACTTAGACTAGAGCACAAGTATACCTGACAAATAATTGAAAACATTGGCAAGGAGTGTACTTTCTGCCAGGAAGCAATGCTGCTACCCCTCCTCCACCACACCGTTGAATGTGAAGTCTTCTAAAAAATCCAGAAAAAGACTAGATCCCCTGTAACTCCTAGCAATGACCCAAATGCTTCTCAAACTGCAAGCACCATTTTAAGAGCAGCCATCAACCATTTGGACAGTGTGCAATATATTATTAGCCAGTACCCACCACCTATATGTCATAAAAAACACAGAGATAGTAAAAGAACACAAGAGGTTGAGATTAATTCCCTCAACCTCTCCAGCACTGAGCCCATCAGCAAGCTAGTGTGGTTCTGTGAAGAAAATCTTAGCCCTTGCTGTTTATCAGCATATTTTTTTCTTTCTTCCATTTTTTTTTCTTTTTTTCTTTTGTCATTCATTCATTTTTCCATTTTTATATTCATGTCTTGAATATATTTCAAGACAGTTTATTTCTATGTACATTATGTAAGTGTTGTTTTGCATGATAGTTTTGTTTATTGTAACATACGTGCATGCATGTATACTTTTAGACTTAGTATGTATAACTACTCATTTATATTAAGTATACACGTATATTCGTATGTATAATGTGTAGTTCATTACAGAGGCTGGCTGTAGAAGACAGAAAAAGGAATGCGAGTCGCTAATGGATTTTAGCCATTAACCTTTCACCGCCTTGATAACGCTTGTTACATCGCCTGTTCGAACAAAGAACCGTTGTATGCAATAGCCATAACTTAAATTAGCCCCTAGTACCAGGGACCCCTACAAATGAGGAGAGTTTTGTGAGACAGTCTTACCTAAATTAGTTGCCCTCATGAGATGCTATGAGACACTCGTGTTTAGGATGTGTGAAATCGTTCGTAGCTGAGATTTACAGAATACGTTTGCTACCGTCGCATGTACATTTAATAATGAGTAATCAGTTGATCTTGTGAGATGCTAGGAGACACTCATGTTTACAATATGTGAAATCGATCGTAGTTGAGATTTGTGAAATACTTTTCCTAACTCGATCATTGACAGTACATGTACCTATTAGTTGTTCTCGTGAGATGCTACGAAACGCTTACGTTTACCGTAATTATTGATGGTACTTATACATTTGGTAATGAGTAATTAGTTGCTCTCGTGAGCTGCTACATAATACTCAAGTAGAAGAACGTGGTAGAGATATGTGGATCAGACGATTGTCGAGTTTGATTCGGAGTCCCATGATTGCTGACGACATTTGGGTTTTCTGGATAGATGAGTACAGATTTGACTTACGTCTAACAATGTTAATAACTACGTGTGAGGGACAGAATGAGCTCATTTTAGTAGAACACTCGTAGGTAGAACATATGTTGGAAAATTTATCATTCTGTCTGAGGAAGATTTAATTTAAGGTGAGGAGAGCTTATTTATTAATTAGCATATCAGCAGTTCACAAACCTCCTTATAAAATATA